>CAWVNZ010000191.1:0-146062 GCA_963930735.1 Dioctria linearis | reverse complement strand
CAAAAAAAAAAAAAATCTGAATTAGAAAAAAAAAAAATTAGAAAAAAAAATCTGAATTAGCAAAAAAAAAAAAAAAAAATCTAAATTAGCAAAAAAAAAAAAAAAAATCTGAATTAGCAAAAAAAAAATCTGAATTAGCAAAAAAAATAAAATCTGAATTAGTAAAAAAAAAAAATCTGAATTAAAAAAAAAAAAAAAAAATTAGAAAAAAAAAATCTGAATTAGCAAAAAAAAAAAAAATCTGAATTACAAAAAAAAAAAAAAAAAATAAATAAAAATTAGCAAAAAAAAAATTCGAAAAAAAAATCTGAATTAGCAAAAAAAAAAAAAAATTTGAATTAGCAAAAACAAAAAAATCTGAATTAGCAAAAAAAATAAAATCTGAATTACAAAAAAAAAAAAAAAATTAGAAAAAAAATGAATTAACAAAAAAAAAATTAGAAAAAAAAATCTGAATTAGCAAAAAAAAATAAAATCTGAATTAGCAAAAAAAAAAAAAAAAAAAAATCTGAATTAGCAAAAAAAAAAATTCGAAAAAAAAAATTTGAAAAAAAAATCTTAATTAGCAAAAAAAAAAATATGAATTAGAAAAAAAAATAAAAAAAATCTGAATTAGCAAAAAAAAAAAATCTGAATTAGCAAAAAAAAAAAAAAATTAACAAAAAAAATCTGAATTAGCAAAAAAAAAAAATCTGAATTAAAAAAAAAAAAATCTGAATTTGCAAAAAAAAAAAAAATTAACAAAAAAAAATCTGAATTAGCCAAAAAAAAAATCTGAATTAGCAAAAAAAAATCTGAATTTGCAAAAAAAAAAAAAAAAATTAGAAAAAAAAATCTGAAATAGCAAAAAAATTCTGAATTAGCAAAAAAATCTGGATTAGCAAAAAAAAAATTATAAAAAAAATCTGAATTAGCAAAAAAAACATTAGAAAAAAAAATCTGAATTAGCAAAAAAAAAAAAATTAGAAAAAAAATCTGAATTAGCAAAAAAATCTGAATTAGCAAAAAAATCTGAATTAGCAAAAAAAAATCTGAATTAAAAAAAAAAATCTGAATTAGCAAATAAAAAAAAAACTAAAAATTAGCAAAAAATCTGAATTAGCAAAAAAAAAAAGAACTAAAAATTAGCAAAAATAGCAAAAAAAAAATTAGAAAAAAACAATAATCTGAATTAGCAAAAAAAAATCTGTATTAGCAAAAAAAAAATTATAAAGAAAAAATCTGAATTAGAAAAAGAAAATTAGAAAAAAAAATCTGAATTAGCAAAAAAAAAAAATTAGAAAAAAAAAATCTGAATTACCAAAAAAAAAAAAAATTTGAATTAGGAAAAAAAAATCTGAATTAGCAAAAAAAATAAAATCTGAATTTCAAAAAAAAAAAAAATTAATAAAAATTAACATAAAAAAATTCGAAAAAAAAAATCTGAATTAGCAAAAAAAAAAGCTGAATTAGCAAAAACAAAAAAATCTGAATTAGCAAAAAAAAAAATGGAAAAAAAAAATCTGAATTAGCAAAAAAAATAAAATCTGAATTAGCAAAAAAAAAAAAAAATCTGAATTAAAAGAAAAAAAAAATTAGAAAAAAAAAATCTGAATTAGCAAAAAAAATAAAATCTGAATTACAAAAAAAAAAAAAATAAATAAATAAAAATTAGCAAAAAAAAATTCGAAAAAAAAAAATCTGAATTAGCAAAAAAAAATCTGAATTAGCAAAAAAAAAGTAAAAATTAGCAAAAAAAATCTGAATTAGCAAAAAAATCTGAATTAGCAAAAAAAAATTAGCAAAAAAAAATTTGAAAAAAAATCTTAATTAGCAAAAAAAAAAAATATGAATTAGAAAAAAAATAAAAAAAATCTGAATTAGCAAAAAAAAAAATCTGAATTAGCAAAAAAAAAAAAAAAAAATTAACAAAAAAAATCTGAATTAGCCAAAAAAAAAATCTGAATTAACAAAAAAAAAATCTGAATTTGCAAAAAAAAAAAAAAAAAATTAGCAAAAAAAAAAAAATTAGCAAAAAAAAAAAATAAAAATTAGCAAAAAAAATCTGAATTAGCAAAAAAAAAAAAATCTGAATTAGCAAAAAAATCTGAATTGGAAAAAAAAAAATTCGAAAAAAAATCTGAATTAGCAAAAAAAAATTAGAAAAAAAAAATCTGAATTAGCAAAAAAAAAAAAAAATTAGAAAAAAAATCTGAATTAGCAAAAAAAAAAAAATCTGAATTGGCAAAAACAAAAAAATCTGAATTAGCAAAAAAAATAAAATCTGAATTACAAAAAAAAAAAAAATTAGAAAAAAAATGAATTAGCAAAAAAAAAATTAAATCTGAATTAGCAAAAAAAAAAAAAAATAAAAATTAGAAAAAAAAAATCTGAATTAGCAAAAAAAATTAAAATCTGAATTAGCAAAAAAAAAAAATCTGAATTAGCAAAAAAAAAAAATTCGAAAAAAAAACTAAAAATTAGCAAAAAAAAAAAATCCGAATTAGCAAAAAAAATAATCTGAATTAGCAAAAAAAATAAAAATTAGCAAAAAAAAAAATTATAAAGAAAAAATCTGAATTAGCAAAAAAAAAAAATTAGGAAAAAAATCTGAATTATCAAAAAAAAAAATCTGAATTAGCAAAAAAAAAAAAATTAGAAAAAAAAATCTGAATTACCAAAAAAAAAAAAAAAAATCTGAATTAGCAAAAAAAAAAAAAAAAAAAAAAATTTAATTAGCAAAAAAAAAAAATCTGAATTAGCAAAGAAAAAAAAATTAGAAAAAAAATCTGAATTAACAAAAAAAAAATCTGAATTACCAAAAAATTAACAAAAAAAAAAATTCGAAAAAAAAATCTGAATTAGCAAAAAAAATAAAATCTGAATTAACAAAAAAAAAAAAATCTGAATTAGCAAAAAAAAAATCTGAATTAGCAAAAAAAATAAAATCTGAATTACCAAAAAAAAAAAAATCTGAATTAAAAAAAAAAAATCTGAATTAGCAAAAAAAATAAAATCTGAATTACCAAAAAAAAAAAAAATAAATAAAAATTAGCAAAAAAAAAAATTCGAAAAAAAAATCTGAATTAGCAAAAAAAAAAAAAAATCTGAATTAGCAAAAACAAAAAAATCTGAATTAGCAAAAAAAATTAAATTTGAATCACAAAAAAAAAATTAGAAAAAAAAATGAATTAGCAAAAAAAAAAAAAAAAATAGAAAAAAAAATCTGAATTAGCAATAGAAATAAAATCTGAATTACCAAAAAAAAAAAAAAAAAAATCTGAATTAGCAAAAAAAAAAATTAGAAAAAAAAAAATCTGAAATTACCAAAAAAAAATAAAATCTGAAATAAAAAAAAAAAAATTAGAAAAAAAAAATCTGAATTAGCAAAAAAAAAAAAAAAAAAAAAAAAAAAAAAAAAAAAAAAAAAAAAAAAAAAAAATCTGAATTAGCAAAAAAAAAAAATTCGAAAAAAAAACTAAAAATTAGCAAAAAAAAAAAATCCGAATTAGCAAAAAAAAAAATTTGAATTAGCAAAAAAAAATAAAAATTAGCAAAAAAAAAATTATAAAGAAAAAATCTGAATTAGAAAAAAAAGAAAATTAGAAAAAAAATCTGAATTATCAAAAAAAAAAAAAATCTGAATTAGCAAAAAAAAAAAAAATTGAATTAGCAAAAAAAAAAAATCTGAATTAGCAAAAAAAAAAAAAAAATTAGAAAAAAAAATCTGAATTAACAAAAAAAAAAAAAAAATAAAAAAAAAAAGTAAAAATTAGCAAAAAAAAATCTGAATTAGCAAAAAAAAAAATCTTAATTAGCAAAAAAAAAAAAAAATTAGCAAAAAAAATTTGAAAAAAAATCTTAATAGCAAAAAAAAATATGATTAGAAAAAAAAATAAAAAAAAATCTGAATTAGCAAAAAAAAAAAAATCTGAATTAGCAAAAAAAAAAAAAAATTAACAAAAAAAATCTGAATTAGCCAAAAAAAAAATCTGAATTAGCAAAAAAAAATCTGAATTTGCAAAAAAAAAAAAAAAAATTAGCAAAAAAAAAAAAAATTAGCAAAAAAAAAAAAAAATTAGAAAAAAACAAAAATCTGAATTAGCAAACAAAAATCTGAATTAGCAAAAAAAATTATAAAAAAAAATTAGAAAAAAAAATCTGAATTAGCAAAAAAAAAAAAATTGGAAAAAAAAATCTGAATTAGCAAAAAAATCTGAATTAGCAAAAAAAAAATCTGAATTAGCAAAAAAAAAAATCTGAATTAGAAAAAAAAAAATAAAAAATTAGCAAAAAAAAAAAATTAGCAAAAAAAATTTGAAAAAAATCTTAATTAGCAAAAAAAAAAATATGAATTAGAAAAAAAAAAATAAAAAAATGTGAATTAGCAAAAAAAAAAAAATCTGAATTAGCAAAAAAAAAAAAAAATTAGCAAAAAAAAATAAAAATTAGCAAAAAAAAATCTGAATTAGCAAAAAAAATCTGAATTAGCAAAAAAAAAAAAAAAATTAGAAAAAAAAATCTGAATTAGCAAAAAAAAAAAAACAAAAATCTGAATTAGCAAAAAAAAAAAAAAAAAAAAAAAAAAAATCTGAATTAGCAAAAAAAAAAAACTCTGAATTAGCAAAAAAAAATAAAAATTAGCAAAAAAAAAATTAGAAAAAAAAAAATCTGAATTAGCAAAAAATTAACAAAATAAATTAGAAAAAAAATCTGAATTAGCAAAAAAATAGCAAAAAAAATTAGCAAAAAAAAATTCTGTATTAGCAAAAAAAAATATGAATTAGCAAAAAAAAAAAAAAATCTGAATTAGCAAAAAAAAAAAATCTGAATTAGCAAAAAAAATAAAATCTGAATTACCAAAAAAAAAAAAAAAATAAGAAAAAAAATCTGAATTACCAAAAAAAAAAAAATCTGAATTCGCAAAAAAAAAAAAAAATCTGAATTACAAAAAAAAAAAATCTGAATTAGCAAAAAAAAAAAAATCTGAATTAGCAAAAAAAAAAATAAAAATTAGAAAAAAAAATCTGAATTAGCAAAAAAAATAAACTCTGAATTACCAAAAAAAAAAAATCTGAATTAGCAAAAAAAATATATATGAATTAGCAAAAAAAATCTGAATTAGCAAAAAAAATCTGAATTAGCAAAAAAAAATCTGAATTTGCAAAAAAATAAAAATTAGCAAAAAAAAAAAAATTAGCAAAAAAAAAAATAAAAATTAGCAAAAAAAATCTGAATTAGCAAAAAAAATAAAATCTGAATTAGCAAAAAAAAAAATCTGAATTAGCAAAAAAAAAAAATCTGAATTAGCAAAAAAAAAAAACAAAAATCTGAATTAGCAAAAAAAAATCTGAATTAGCAAAAAATTAGCAAAATAAATTAGAAAAAAAATCTGAATTAGCAGAAAAAAAATAGCAAAAAAAAATTATAAAAAAAAAATCTGAATTAGCAAAAAGAAATTAGAAAAAAAAATCTGAATTAGCAAAAAAAAAAATCTGAATTAGCAAAAAAAAAATCTGAATTAGCAAAAAAAATAAAATCTGAATTACAAAAAAAAAAAAAAATAAGAAAAAAAATCTGAATTAGCAAAAAAAATAAAATCTGCATTAGCAAAAAAAAAAAATCTGAATTAGAAAAAAAAAAAAAAAATTAGAAAAAAAAAATCTGAATAAGCAAAAAAAATAAAATCTGAATTACCAAAAAAAAATAAATAAAAATTAGGAAAAAAAAAATCTGAATTAGCAAAAAAAAATCTGAATTAGCAAAAAAAAAGTACAAATTAGCAAAAAAAAATCTGAATTAGCAAAAAAAAAATCTGAATTATCAAAAAAATCTGAATTAGCAAAAAAAAAAAAAAATTTGAAAAAAAATCTTAATTAGCAAAAAAAAAATATGAATTACAAAAAAAAATAAAAAAATATTAATTAGCAAAAAAAAAAATAAACAAAAAAAACTGAATTAGCAAAAAAAAATCTGAATTAGCAAAAAAAAATCTGAATTTGCAAAAAAATAAAAATTAGCAAAAAAAAAAAAAAATTTGCAAAAAAAAATAAAAATTAGCAAAACAAATCTGAATTAGCAAAAAAAAATAAAATCTGAATTAGCAAAAAAAAAACAATCTGAATTAGCAAAAAAAAAAAAAAAATCTGAATTAGCAAAAAAAAAAAAAAAATCTGAATTAGCAAAAAAAATCTGAATTCGAAAAAAAAAAAAAATTGAATTAGCAAAAAAAAAAAAAAAAATCTGAATTAGCAAAAAAAAAAAAATTAGAAAAAAAAATCTGAATTAACAAAAAAAAAAAAAAATTAAAAAAAAATTAGCAAAAAAAATCTGAATTAGCAAAAAAAAAATCTGAATTAGCAAAAAAAAAAAAAATTAGCAAAAAAAAATTTGAAAAAAAATCTTAATTAGCAAAAAAAAATATGAATTAGAAAAAAAAATAAAAAAAAATCTGAATTAGCAAAAAAAAAAAATCTGAATTAGCAAAAAAAAAAAAATTAACAAAAAAAATCTGAATTAGCCAAAAAAAAAAATCTGAATTAGCAAAAAAAAATCTGAATTTGCAAAAAAATCTGAATTAGCAAAAAAATCTGAATTAGCAAAAAAATCTGAATTAGCAAAAAAAAAATCTGAATTAAAAAAAAAAAATCTGAATTAGCAAAAAAAAAAAAACTAAAAATTAGCAAAAAAATCTGAATTAGCAAAAAAAAAAAACTAAAAATTAGCAAAAAAATCTGAATTAGCAAAAAAAAATTAGAAAAAAACAATAATCTGAATTAGCAAAAAAAAATCTGTATTAGCAAAAAAAAAAATTATAAAGAAAAAATCTGAATTAGAAAAAGAAAATTAGAAAAAAAAATCTGAATTAGCAAAAAAAAAAAAAAATTAGAAAAAAAAAATCTGAATTACCAAAAAAAAAAAAATCTGAATTAGGAAAAAAAAAAACTGAATTAGCAAAAAAAATAAAATCTGAATTACAAAAAAAAAAAAAAATAAATAAAAATTAACATAAAAAAATTCAAAAAAAAAAAATCTGAATTAGCAAAAAAAAAAAATCTGAATTAGCAAAAAAAAAATCTGAATTAGGAAAAAAAAAAAAATCTGAATTAGCAAAAAAAATAAAATCTGAATAACAAAAAAAAAAAAAAAAAAATAAAAATTAACAAAAAAAAATTCGAAAAAAAAATCTGAATTAGCAAAAAAAAAAAAGCTGAATTAGCAAAAACAAAAAAAACTGAATTAGCAAAAAAAATAAAATCTGAATTACCAAAAAAAAAAAATTAGAAAAAAAATGAATAAGCAAAAAAAAATCTGAATTAGCAAAAAAAAAAATAAAAATTAGAAAAAAAAATAAAATCTGAATTCGCAAAAAAAAAGTAAAAATTAGCAAAAAAAATCTGAATTAGCAAAAAAATCTGTATTAACAAAAAAAAATTAGCAAAAAAAAATTTGAAAAAAAAATCTTAATTAGAAAAAAAAAAATATGAATTAGAAAAAAAATAAAAAAAATCTGAATTAGCAAAAAAAAAATCTGAATTAGCAAAAAAAAAAAAAAAAAATTAACAAAAAAAATCTGAATTAGCCAAAAAAAAAATCTGAATTAGCAAAAAAAAAAATCTGAATTTGCAAAAAAAAAAAAAAATTAGCAAAAAAAAAAAATTAGCAAAAAAAAAAAATAAAAATTAGCAAAAAAAATCTGAATTAGCAAAAAAAAAAATCTGAATTAGCAAAAAAAAAAATCTGAATTGGAAAAAAAAAATTCGAAAAAAAATCTGAATTAGCAAAAAAAAAATTAGAAAAAAAAAAATCTGAATTAGCAAAAAAAAAAAAAAATTAGAAAAAAAATCTGAATTAGCAAAAAAAAAAAATCTGAATTAGCAAAAACAAAAAAAATCTGAATTAGCAAAAAAAATAAAATCTGAATTACAAAAAAAAAAAAAATTAGAAAAAAAAATGAATTAGCAAAAAAAAAAAATTAAATCTGAATTAGCAAAAAAAAAATAAAATAAAAATTATAAAAAAAAAATCTGAATTAGCAAAAAAATTAAAATCTGAATTAGCAAAAAAAAAAAAAATCTGAATTAGCAAAAAAAAAAATTCGAAAAAAAAACTAAAAATTAGCAAAAAAAAAATCCGAATTAGCAAAAAAAAAATCTGAATTAGCAAAAAAAATAAAAATTAGCAAAAAAAAAATTATAAAGAAAAAATCTGAATTAGCAAAAAAAAAAAAAATTAGAAAAAAAATCTGAATTATCAAAAAAAAAAAAAAATCTGAATTAGCAAAAAAAAAAAAATTAGAAAAAAAATCTGAATAGCAAAAAAAAAAAAATCTGAATTAGCAAAAAAAAAAATTAGAAAAAAAAATCTGAATTAACAAAAAAAAAAAATCTGAATTACCAAAAAATTAACAAAAAAAAAATTCGAAAAAAAAATCTGAATTAGCAAAAAAAATAAAATCTGAAATAACAAAAAAAAAAAAAAATCTGAATTAGCAAAAAAAAATCTGAATTAGCAAAAAAAATAAAATCTGAATTACCAAAAAAAAAAATCTGAATTAAAAAAAAAAATCTGAATTAGCAAAAAAAATAAAATCTGAATTACCAAAAAAAAAAAAAATAAATAAAAATTAGCAAAAAAAAAATTCGAAAAAAAAATCTGAATTAGCAAAAAAAAAAAAATCTGAATTAGCAAAAACAAAAAAATCTGAATTAGCAAAAAAAATAAAATTTGAATCACAAAAAAAAAATTAGAAAAAAAATGAATTAGCAAAAAAAAATTAAATCTGAATTAGCAAAAAAAAAAAAAAAAAAAATTAGAAAAAAAAATCTGAATTAGCAAAAGAAATAAAATCTGAATTAGCAAAAAAAAAAAAAAAAAAATCTGAATTAGCAAAAAAAGAAATTAGAAAAAAAAAATCTGAATTAGCAAAAAAAAATAAAATCTGAAATAAAAAAAAAAAAATTAGAAAAAAAAAATCTGAATTAGCAAAAAAAAATAAAATCTGAATTATCAAAAAAAAAAAAAAAAAAAAAAAAAAAATTAGCAAAAAAAAAATTCGAAAAAAAAATCTGAATTAGCAAAAAAAAAATTCGAAAAAAAAACTCAAAATTAGCAAAAAAAAAAAAATCCGAATTAGCAAAAAAAAAAATTTGAATTAGCAAAAAAAAATAAAAATTAGCAAAAAAAAAATTATAAAGAAAAAATCTGAATTAGAAAAAAAAAAAAATTAGAAAAAAAATCTGAATTATCAAAAAAAAAAAAAAATCTGAATTAGCAAAAAAAAAAAAATTAGAAAAAAAAATCTGAATTACCAAAAAAAAAACAAAATCTGAATTAGCAAAAAAAAAAAAAATTAGAAAAAAAAATCTGAATTAACAAAAAAAAAAAAAAATAAAAAAAAAAAGTAAAAATTAGCAAAAAAAATCTGAATTAGCAAAAAAAAAAAAATCTGAATTAGCAAAAAAAAAAAAAAAAATAAACAAAAAATCTGAATTAGCCAAAAAAAAAATCTGAATTAAAAAAAAAAATCTGAATTTGCAAAAAAAAAAAAAAAAAATTAGCAAAAAAAAAAAAAAAATTAGCAAAAAAAAAATAAAAATTAGCAAAAAAAAATCTGAATTAGCAAAAAAAAAAATCTGAATTAGCAACAAAAAAATCTGAATTAGCAAAAAAAAAAAAATAAAAATTAGCAAAAAAAAAAAAGAACAAAAAAAATTAGCAAAAAAAAATCTGGATTAGCAAAAAAAAAATTATAAAAAAAAAATCTGAATTAGCAAAAAAAAATCTGAATTAGCAAAAAAAAAAAAATTAAAAAAAAAATCTGAATTAGAAAAAAAAAAATCTGAATTAGCAAAAAAAAAAACTAAAAATTAGCAAAAAAAATCTGAATTAGCAAAAAAAAAAAAAATCTGAATTAGCAAAAAAAGAAAAATTAGAAAAAAACAAAAATCTGAATTAGC
Source organism: Dioctria linearis (assembly GCA_963930735.1). Classification (NCBI taxonomy): domain Eukaryota; kingdom Metazoa; phylum Arthropoda; class Insecta; order Diptera; family Asilidae; genus Dioctria; species Dioctria linearis. The sequence continues at coordinate 136,124 of CAWVNZ010000191.1, read as the reverse complement.
AAACAAAAATCTGAATTAGCTAAAAAAAAATTAAAAAAAAAATCTGAATTAGCAAAAAAAAATTAGAAAAAAAAATCTGAATTAGCAAAAAAAAAAAAAATTAGAAAAAAAATCTGAATTAGCAAAAAAATCTGAATTAGCAAAAAAAAAATTAGAAAAAAACAAATATCTGAATTAGCAAACAAAAATCTGAATTAGCAAAAAAAAATTATAAAAAAAAATCTGAATTAGCAAAAAAAAATTAGAAAAAAAAATCTGAATTAGCAAAAAAAAAAAAATTAGAAAAAAAAATCTGAATTAGCAAAAAAATCTGAATTAGCAAAAAAAAAAAATCTGAATTAGCAAAAAAAAATAAAAATTAGCAAAAAAAAAATTAGCAAAAAAAATTTGAAAAAAAATCATAATTAGCAAAAAAAAAATATGAATTAGAAAAAAAAAATAAAAAAATCTTAATTAGCAAAAAAAAAAAATCTGAATTAGCAAAAAAAAAAAAAATTAGCAAAAAAAAATAAAAATTAGCAAAAAAAAATCTGAATTAGCAAAAAAAATCTGAATTAGCAAAAAAAAAAAAAAAATCTGAATTAGCAAAAAATTAACAAAATAAATTAGAAAAAAAATCTGAATTAGCAAAAAAATAGCAAAAAAAATTAGCAAAAAAAAATTCTGTATTAGCAAAAAAAAATCTGAATTAGCAAAAAAAAAAAATCTGAATTAGCAAAAAAAAAATCTGAATTAGCAAAAAAAATAAAATCTGAATTACCAAAAAAAAAAAAAAAATAAGAAAAAAAATCTGAATTACCAAAAAAAAAAAAATCTGAATTCGCAAAAAAAAAAAAAAAAATCTGAATTACAAAAAAAAAAAATCTGAATTAGCAAAAAAATCTGAATTAGCAAAAAAAAAAAAATCTGAATTAGCAAAAAAAAAATAAAAATTAGAAAAAAAAAATCTGAATTAGCAAAAAAAATAAACTCTGAATTACCAAAAAAAAAAATCTGAATTAGCAAAAAAAAAATATATGAATTAGCAAAAAAAATCTGAATTAGCAAAAAAAATCTGAATTAGCAAAAAAAAATCTGAATTTGCAAAAAAATAAAAATTAGCAAAAAAAAAAAAATTAGCAAAAAAAAAATAAAAATTAGCAAAAAAAATCTGAATTAGCAAAAAAAATAAAATCTGAATTAGCAAAAAAAAAAAAAATCTGAATTAGCAAAAAAAAAAAATCTGAATTAGCAAAAAAAAAAAAAAAAAATCTGAATTAGCAAAAAAAAATCTGAATTAGCAAAAAATTAGCAAAATAAATTAGAAAAAAAATCTGAATTAGCAGAAAAAAAATAGCAAAAAAAAATTTGGATTAGCAAAAAAAAATTATAAAAAAAAAATCTGAATTAGCAAAAAGAAATTAGAAAAAAAAATCTGAATTAGCAAAAAAAAAATCTGAATTAGCAAAAAAAAAATCTGAATTAGCAAAAAAAAATAAAATCTGAATTACAAAAAAAAAAAAAATAAGAAAAAAAATCTGAATTAGCAAAAAAAATAAAATCTGCATTAGCAAAAAAAAAAAAATCTGAATTAGCAAAAAAAAAAAAAAAATTAGAAAAAAAAAATCTGAATAAGCAAAAAAAATAAAATCTGAATTACCAAAAAAAAAAAATAAAAATTAGGAAAAAAAAAATCTGAATTAGCAAAAAAAAATCTGAATTAGCAAAAAAAAAGTACAAATTAGCAAAAAAAAATCTGAATTAGCAAAAAAAAAATCTGAATTATCAAAAAAATCTGAATTAGCAAAAAAAAAAAAATTTGAAAAAAAATCTTAATTAGCAAAAAAAAAATATGAATTACAAAAAAAAAATAAAAAAAAATATGAATTAGCAAAAAAAAAAAAAAAATAAATAAACAAAAAAAACTGAATTAGCAAAAAAAAATCTGAATTATCAAAAAAAAATCTGAATTTGCAAAAAAATAAAAATTAGCAAAAAAAAATAAAATTTGCAAAAAAAAAATAAAAATTAGCAAAAAAAATCTGAATTAGCAAAAAAAAAAAAATATGAATTAGCAAAAAAAAAAACAATCTGAATTAGCAAAAAAAAAAAAAAAAAAATCTGAATTAGCAAAAAAAAAAAAAAATCTGAATTAGCAAAAAAAATCTGAATTCGAAAAAAAAAAAAAATTGAATTAGCAAAAAAAAAAAAAAAATCTGAATTAGCAAAAAAAAAAAATTAGAAAAAAAAATCTGAATTAACAAAAAACAAAATAAAAAAAAAAATTAGCAAAAAAAATCTGAATTAGCAAAAAAAAATCTGAATTAGCAAAAAAAATAAAAATTAGCAAAAAAAAATTTGAAAAAAAATCTTAATTAGCAAAAAAATATGAATTAGAAAAAAAAAATAAAAAAAAATCTGAATTAGCAAAAAAAAAAAATCTGAATTAGCAAAAAAAAAAAAATTAACAAAAAAAATCTGAATTAGCCAAAAAAAAAAATCTGAATTAGCAAAAAAAAATCTGAATTTGCAAAAAAATCTGAATTAACAAAAAAAATCTGAATTAGCAAAAAAATCTGAATTAGCAAAAAAAAAATCTGAATTAAAAAAAAAAAAATCTGAATTAGCAAAAAAAAAAAAAAACTAAAAATTAGCAAAAAAAATCTGAATTAGCAAAAAAAAAAAAACTAAAAATTAGCAAAAAAATCTGAATTAGCAAAAAAACATTAGAAAAAAACAATAATCTGAATTAGCAAAAAAAAAATCTGTATTAGCAAAAAAAAAATTATAAAGAAAAAATCTGAATTAGAAAAAGAAAATTAGAAAAAAAAATCTGAATTAGCAAAAAAAAAAAAAAATTAGAAAAAAAAAATCTGAATTACCAAAAAAAAAAAAATCTGAATTAGGAAAAAAAAAATCTGAATTAGCAAAAAAAATAAAATCTGAATTACAAAAAAAAAAAAAATAAATAAAAATTAACATAAAAAAATTCAAAAAAAAAAAATCTGAATTAGCAAAAAAAAAAAAATCTGAATTAGCAAAAAAAAAATCTGAATTAGGAAAAAAAAAAATCTGAATTAGCAAAAAAAATAAAATCTGAATAACAAAAAAAAAAAAAAAAAAAAAAATTAACAAAAAAAAATTCGAAAAAAAAATCTGAATTAGCAAAAAAAAAAAAGCTGAATTAGCAAAAACAAAAAAATCTGAATTAGCAAAAAAAATAAAATCTGAATTCCCAAAAAAAAAAAAATTAGAAAAAAAAATGAATAAGCAAAAAAAAAAATCTGAATTAGCAAAAAAAAAAATAAAAATTAGAAAAAAAAAATCTGAATTAGCAAAAAAAATAAAATCTGAATTCGCAAAAAAAAAAAAAAAAATCTGAATTAGCAAAAAAAAAATTAGAAAAAAAAATCTGAATTAGCAAAAAAATAAAATCTGAATTAGCAAAAAAAAAAAAAAAAAATCTGAATTAAAAAAAAAAAAAAATTAGAAAAAAAAATCTGAATTAGCAAAAAAAATAAAATCTGAATTACAAAAAAAAAAAAAAAAAAAAAAAAAAAATTAGCAAAAAAAAATTCGAAAAAAAAAATCTGAATTAGCAAAAAAAAATCTGAATTAGCAAAAAAAAAGTAAAAATTAGCAAAAAAAATCTGAATTAGCAAAAAAATATGAATTAGCAAAAAAAAAATTAGCAAAAAAAAATTTGAAAAAAAAATCTTAATTAGCAAAAAAAAAAAAAATATGAATTAGAAAAAAAATAAAAAAAATCTGAATTAGCAAAAAAAAAAATCTGAATTAGCAAAAAAAAAAAAAAAAAAATTAACAAAAAAAATCTGAATTAGCCAAAAAAAAAATCTGAATTAGCAAAAAAAAAATCTGAATTTGCAAAAAAAAAAAAAATTAGCAAAAAAAAAAATTAGCAAAAAAAAAAAAATAAAAATTAGCAAAAAAAATCTGAATTAGCAAAAAAAAAAATCTGAATTAGCAAAAAAAAAAATCTGAATTGGAAAAAAAAATTCGAAAAAAAATCTGAATTAGCAAAAAAAAATTAGAAAAAAAAAATCTGAATTAGCAAAAAAAAAAAAATTAGAAAAAAAATCTGAATTAGCAAAAAAAAAAAAAATCTGAATTAGCAAAAACAAAAAAATCTGAATTAGCAAAAAAAATAAAATCTGAATTAAAAAAAAAAAAATTAGAAAAAAAAATGAATTAGCAAAAAAAAAAATTAAATCTGAATTAGCAAAAAAAAAAAAATCTGAATTAGCAAAAAAATTAAAATCTGAATTAGCAAAAAAAAAAAATCTGAATTAGCAAAAAAAAAAATTCGAAAAAAAAACTAAAAATTAGCAAAAAAAAAAATCCGAATTAGCAAAAAAAAAATCTGAATTAGCAAAAAAAAATATAAAGAAAAAATCTGAATTAGCAAAAAAAAAAAAAATTAGAAAAAAAATCTGAATTATCAAAAAAAAAAAAAAATCTGAATTAGCAAAAAAAAAAAAATTAGAAAAAAAAATCTGAATTACCAAAAAAAAAAAAAAATCTGAATTAGAAAAAAAAAAAAAAAAAAAATTGAATTAGCAAAAAAAAAAAAAATCTGAATTAGCAAAAAAAAAAAAATTAGAAAAAAAATCTGAATTAACAAAAAAAAAAAATCTGAATTACCAAAAAATTAACAAAAAAAAAAATTCGAAAAAAAAATCTGAATTAGCAAAAAAAATAAAATCTGAATTAACAAAAAAAAAAAAAAAATCTGAATTAGCAAAAAAAAAATCTGAATTAGCAAAAAAAATAAAATCTGAATTACCAAAAAAAAAAAAATCTGAATTAAAAAAAAAAAAATCTGAATTAGCAAAAAAAATAAAATCTGAATTACCAAAAAAAAAAAAAATAAATAAAAATTAGCAAAAAAAAAATTCGAAAAAAAAATCTGAATTAGCAAAAAAAAAAAAATCTGAATTAGCAAAAACAAAAAAATCTGAATTAGCAAAAAAAATAAAATTTGAATCACAAAAAAAAAATTAGAAAAAAAAATGAATTAGCAAAAAAAAATTAAATCTGAATTAGCAAAAAAAAAAAAAAAAAAAATTAGAAAAAAAAATATGAATTAGCAAAAGAAATAAAATCTGAATTAGCAAAAAAAAAAAAAAAAAAATCTGAATTAGCAAAAAAAGAAATTAGAAAAAAAAATCTGAATTAGCAAAAAAAAATAAAATCTGAAATAAAAAAAAAAAAAATTAGAAAAAAAAATCTGAATTAGCAAAAAAAAATAAAATCTGAATTATCAAAAAAAAAAAAAAAAAAAAAAAAATTAGCAAAAAAAAAATTCGAAAAAAAAAATCTGAATTAGCAAAAAAAAAAATTCGAAAAAAAAACTAAAAATTAGCAAAAAAAAAAATCCGAATTAGCAAAAAAAAAATTTGAATTAGCAAAAAAAAATAAAAATTAGCAAAAAAAAAATTATAAAGAAAAAATCTGAATTAGAAAAAAAAAAAATTAGAAAAAAAATCTGAATTATCAAAAAAAAAAAAAAATCTGAATTAGCAAAAAAAAAAAAATTAGAAAAAAAAATCTGAATTACCAAAAAAAAAATCTGAATTAGCAAAAAAAAAAAAAATTAGAAAAAAAATCTGAATTAACAAAAAAAAAAAAAAAATAAAAAAAAAAGTAAAAATTAGCAAAAAAAATCTGAATTAGAAAAAAAAAATCTTAATTAGCAAAAAAAAAAAAAAATTAGCAAAAAAAAATTTGAAAAAAAATCTTAATAGCAAAAAAAAATATGAATTAGAAAAAAAAATAAAAAAAAATCTGAATTAGCAAAAAAAAAAAAAAATCTGAATTAGCAAAAAAAAAAAAAATTAACAAAAAAAATCTGAATTAGCCAAAAAAAAAATCTGAATTAGCAAAAAAAAATCTGAATTTGCAAAAAAAAAAAAAATTAGCAAAAAAAAAAAAATTAGCAAAAAAAAAATAAAAATTAGCAAAAAAAAATCTGAATTAGCAAAAAAAAAAATCTGAATTAGCAAAAAAAAAAATCTGAATTAGCAAAAAAAAAAAAATAAAAATTAGCAAAAAAAAAAAGAACAAAAAAAATTAGCAAAAAAAAATCTGGATTAGCAAAAAAAAAATCATAAAAAAAAAATCTGAATTAGCAAAAAAAAAATCTGAATTAGCAAAAAAAAAAAATTAAAAAAAAAATCTGAATTAGAAAAAAAAAAAATCTGAATTAGCAAAAAAAAAAAAAAATCTGAATTAGCAAAAAAAAAAAAATTAGAAAAAAACAAAAATCTGAATTAGCAAACAAAAATCTGAATTAGCAAAAAAAATCTGAATTAGCAAAAAAAAAAAAAATTAGAAAAAAAAAATCTGAATTAGCAAAAAAAAAAACAAAAATCTGAATTAGCAAACAAAAATCTGAATTAGCAAAAAAAAATTATAAAAAAAAATCTGAATTAGCAAAAAAAAAATTAGAAAAAAAAATCTGAATTAGCAAAAAAAAAAAAATTAGAAAAAAAAAATCTGAATTGCAAAAAAATCTGAATTAGCAAAAAAAAAAAAATCTGAATTAGCAAAAAAAAAATCTGAATTAGCAAAAAAAAAATAAAAATTAGCAAAAAAAATTTGAAAAAAAATCTTAATTAGCAAAAAAAAAATATGAATTAGAAAAAAAAAAATAAAAAAATCTGAATTAGCAAAAAAAAAAAATCTGAATTAGCAAAAAAAAAAAAAATAGAAAAAAAAAATCTGAATTAGCAAAAAAAAAAACAAAAATCTGAATTAGCAAAAAAAAAAAAAAAAAAAAAAAAAAAAAATCTGAATTAGCAAAAAAAAAAACTCTGAATTAGCAAATAAAAATTAGCAAAAAAAAATTAGAAAAAAAAAATCTGAATTAGCAAAAAATTAACAAAATAAATTAGAAAAAAAATCTGAATTAGCAAAAAAATAGCAAAAAAAATTAGCAAAAAAAAAATCTGTATTAGCAAAAAAAAAATCTGAATTAGCAAAAAAAAAAAATCTGAATTAGCAAAAAAAAATCTGAATTAGCAAAAAAAATAAAATCTGAATTACCAAAAAAAAAAAAAAATAAGAAAAAAAATCTGAATTACCAAAAAAAAAAAAATCTGAATTCGCAAAAAAAAAAAAAATCTGAATTACAAAAAAAAAAAAAATCTGAATTAGCAAAAAAATCTGAATTAGCAAAAAAAAAATCTGAATTAGCAAAAAAAAAATAAAAATTAGAAAAAAAAAATCTGAATTAGCAAAAAAAATAAACTCTGAATTACAAAAAAAAAAAATCTGAATTAGCAAAAAAAAAATATATGAATTAGCAAAAAAAAATCTGAATTAGCAAAAAAAATCTGAATTAGCAAAAAAAAATCTGAATTTGCAAAAAAAAATAAAAATTAGCAAAAAAAAAAAAAATTAGCAAAAAAAAAATAAAAATTAGCAAAAAAAATCTGAATTAGCAAAAAAAATAAAATCTGAATTAGCAAAAAAAAAAAAAAATCTGAATTAGCAAAAAAAAAAAAAAAATCTGATTTAGCAAAAAAAAAAACAAAAATCTGAATTAGCAAAAAAAAATCTGAATTAGCAAAAAATTAGCAAAATAAATTAGAAAAAAAAATCTGAATTAGCTGAAAAAAAATAGCAAAAAAAAATCTGGATTAGCAAAAAAAAAATTATAAAAAAAAAATCTGAATTAGCAAAAAGAAATTAGAAAAAAAAATCTGAATTAGCAAAAAAAAAATCTGAATTAGCAAAAAAAATAAAATCTGAATTACAAAAAAAAAAAAAAATCTGAATTAGCAATAAAAAAAAAAAATCTGAATTAGCAAAAAAAAAAAAAATCTGAATTAGCAAAAAAAAAAAAAAAATCTGATTTAGCAAAAAAAAAAACAAAAATCTGAATTAGCAAAAAAAATCTGAATTAGCAAAAAATTAGCAAAATAAATTAGAAAAAAAAATCTGAATTAGCAGAAAAAAAATAGCAAAAAAAAATCTGGATTAGCAAAAAAAAATTATAAAAAAAAAATCTGAATTAGCAAAAAGAAATTAAAAAAAAAAATCTGAATTAGCAAAAAAAAAATCTGAATTAGCAAAAAAAATAAAATCTGAATTACAAAAAAAAAAAAAAAATAAGAAAAAAATCTGAATTAGCAAAAAATATAAAATCTGCATTAGCAAAAAAAAAAAAATCTGAATTAGCAAAAAAAAAAAAAATTAGAAAAAAAAATCTGAATAAGCAAAAAAAATAAAATCTGAATTACCAAAAAAAAATAAATAAAAATTAGGAAAAAAAAAATCTGAATTAGCAAAAAAAAATCTGAATTGGCAAAAAAAAAGTACAAATTAGCAAAAAAAAATCTGAATTAGCAAAAAAAAAATCTGAATTATCAAAAAAATCTGAATTAGCAAAAAAAAAAAAATTTGAAAAAAAATCTTAATTAGCAAAAAAAAAATATGAATTAGCAAAAAAAAAAAAAAATAAATAAACAAAAAAAAACTGAATTAGCAAAAAAAAATCTGAATTAGCAAAAAAAATCTGAATTTGCAAAAAAATAAAAATTAGCAAAAAAAAAAAAATTTGCAAAAAAAAATAAAAATTAGCAAAAAAAATCTGAATTAGCAAAATAAAATAAAATCTGAATTAGCAAAAAAAAAAATCTGAATTAGCAAAAAAAAAAAAAAAAATCTGAATTAGCAAAAAAAAAAAAAAATCTGAATTAGCAAAAAAAATCTGAATTCGAAAAAAAAAAAAAAAAAAAATTGAATTAGCAAAAAAAAAAAAAAAAATCTGAATTAGCAAAAAAAAAATTAGAAAAAAAAATCTGAATTAACAAAAAAAAAAAAATTAGCAAAAAAATCTGAATTAGCAAAAAAAAATCTGAATCAGCAAAAAAAAAAAAAATTAGCAAAAAAAAATTTGAAAAAAAATCTTAATTAGCAAAAAAAAATATGAATTAGAAAAAAAAATAAAAAAAAATCTGAATTAGCAAAAAAAAAAAATCTGAATTAGCAAAAAAAAAAAAATTAACAAAAAAAATCTGAATTAGCCAAAAAAAAAAAATCTGAATTAGCAAAAAAAAATCTGAATTTGCAAAAAAAAATTAGCAAAAAAAAAAAAATTAGCAAAAAAAAAAATAAAAATTAGCAAAAAAAAATCTGAATTAGCAAAAAAAAATCTGAATTAGCAAAAAAAAAATCTGAATTAGCAAAAAAAAAAAAATAAAAATTAGCAAAAAAAAATCTGAATTAGCAAAAAAAAAAAAAAAAACAAAAAAAATTAGCAAAAAAAAATCTGGATTAGCAAAAAAAAATATAAAAAAAAATCTGAATTAGCAAAAAAAAATCTGAATTAGCAAAAAAAAAAAAATTAAAAAAAAATCTGAATTAGAAAAAAAAAAAAAAATCTGAATTAGCAAAAAAAAAAACTAAAAATTAGCAAAAAAAATCTGAATTAGCAAAAAAAAATCTGAATTAGCAAAAAAAAAATTAGAAAAAAACAAAAATCTGAATTAGCAAAAAAAAATTATAAAAAAAAATCTGAATTAGCAAAAAAAAATTAGAAAAAAAAAATCTGAATTAGCAAAAAAAAAAAATTAGATAAAAAATCTGAATTAGCAAAAAAAAAATTAGAAAAAAACAAAAATCTGAATTAGCAAACAAAAATCTGAATTAGCAAAAAAAAATTATAAAAAAAAATCTGAATTAGCAAAAAAAAATTAGAAAAAAAAATCTGAATTAGCAAAAAAAAAAAATTAGAAAAAAAAATCTGAATTAGCAAAAAAATCTGAATTAGCAAAAAAAAAAAAATCTGAATTAGCAAAAAAAAAATAAAAATTAGCAAAAAAAAAAAATTAGCAAAAAAAATTTGAAAAAAAATCTTAATTAGCAAAAAAAAAATATGAATTAGAAAAAAAAAATAAAAAAAATCTGAATTAGCAAAAAAAAAAAAATCTGAATTAGCAAAAAAAAAAAAAATTAGCAAAAAAAAATAAAAATTAGCAAAAAAAATTCTGAATTAGCAAAAAAAATCTGAATTAGCAAAAAAAAAAAAATTAGAAAAAAAAATCTGAATTAGCAAAAAAAAAAAAAACAAAAATCTGAATTAGCAAAAAAAAAAAAAAAAAAAAAAAAAAAAAAAAAAAATCTGAATTAGCAAAAAAAAAAAAACTGAATTAGCAAAAAAAAAATAAAAATTAGCAAAAAAAAATTAGAAAAAAAAAATCTGAATTAGCAAAAAATTAACAAAATAAATTAGAAAAAAAATCTGAATTAGCAAAAAAAAAAAAATAGCAAAAAAAATTAGCAAAAAAAAAATCTGTATTAGCAAAAAAAAAATCTGAATTAGCAAAAAAAAAAATCTGAATTAGCAAAAAAAAATCTGAATTAGCAAAAAAAATAAAATCTGAATTACAAAAAAAAAAAAAAAATAAGAAAAAGAATCTGAATTACCAAAAAAAAAAAAATCTGAATTCGCAAAAAAAAAAAAAAAATCTGAATTACAAAAAAAAAAAATCTGAATTAGCAAAAAAATCTGAATTAGCAAAAAAAAAAAAATCTGAATTAGCAAAAAAAATATATATGAATTAGCAAAAAAAATCTGAATTAGTAAAAAAAATCTGAATTAGCAAAAAAAAATCTGAATTTGCAAAAAAATAAAAATTAGCAAAAAAAAAAAATTAGCAAAAAAAAAATAAAAATTAGCAAAAAAAAATCTGAATTAGCAAAAAAAAAAAATCTGAATTAGCAAAAAAAAAACAAAATCTGAATTAGCAAAAAAAAAAAGAAAAAAAAAAAAAGAAAAAAAAATCTGAATTAGCAAAAAAAAAAAACAAAAATCTGAATTAGCAAAAAAAAATCTGAATTAGCAAAAAATTAGCAAAATAAATTAGAAAAAAAATCTGAATTAGCAGAAAAAAAAATAGCAAAAAAAATCTGGATTAGCAAAAAAAAAATTATAAAAAAAAAATCTGAATTAGCAAAAAGAAATTAGAAAAAAAAATCTGAATTAGCAAAAAAAAAAAATCTGAATTAGCAAAAAAAAAATCTGAATTAGCAAAAAAAATAAAATCTGAATTACCAAAAAAAAAAAAAAAAAATAAGAAAAAAAATCTGAATTAGCAAAAAAAATAAAATCTGAATTAGCAAAAAAAAAAGTAAAAATTAGCAAAAAAAAATCTGAATTAGCAAAAAGAAATTAGAAAAAAAAATCTGAATTAGCAAAAAAAAAATCTGAATTAGCAAAAAAAAATCTGAATTAGGAAAAAAAATAAAATCTGAATTACCAAAAAAAAAAAAATAAAAATTAGGAAAAAAAAAAATCTGAATTAGCAAAAAAAAATCTGAATTAGCAAAAAAAAAAGTAAAAATTAGCAAAAAAAAATCTGAATTAGCAAAAAAAAAATCTGAATTATCAAAAAAATCTGAATTAGCAAAAAAAAAAAAAAAAAAATTGAAAAAAAATCTTAATTAGCAAAAAAAAAATATGAATTACAAAAAAAAATAAAAAAAATCTGAATTAGCAAAAAAAAAAAAAAATTAACAAAAAAAATCTGAATTAGCAAAAAAAATCTGAATTAGCAAAAAAAAATCTGAATTTGCAAAAAAATAAAAATTAGCAAAAAAAAAAAAAAATTAGCAAAAAAAAAAAATCTGAATTAGCAAAAAAAAAAAAAAAACCTGAATTAGCAAAAAAAAAAATTAGAAAAAAACAAAAATCTGAATTACCAAATAAAAATCTGAATTAGCAAAAAAAAATTATAAAAAAAAAAATCTGAATTAGCAAAAAAAAAAAAATAATAAAAATTTGCAAAAAAAATCTGAATTAGCAAAAAAAAAAAAAAAAAAATTAGAAAAAAAAATCTGGATTAGCAAAAAAAAATCTGAATTAGCAAAAAAAAATCTGAATTAGCAAAAAAAAAAAAAAAATTAAAAAAAAAATCTGAATTAGAAAAAAAAAAAAAAATCTGAATGAGCAAAAAAAAAACTAAAAATTAGCAAAAAAAATCTGAATTAGCAAAAAAAAAAATCTGAATTAGCAAAAAAAAAAAATTAGAAAAAAACAATAATCTGAATTAGCAAACAAAAATCTGAATTAGCAAAAAAAAAATTATAAAAAAAAATCTGAATTAGAAAAAAAAATTAGAAAAAAAAAATCTGAATTAGCAAAAAAAAAAAATTAGAAAAAAAATCTGAATAAGCAAAAAAATCTGAATTAGCAAAAAAAAAATTAGAAAAAAACAAAAATCTGAATTAGCAAACAAAAATCTGAATTAGCAAAAAAAATTATAAAAAAAATCTGAATTAGCAAAAAAAAATTAGAAAAAAAATCTGAATTAGCAAAAAAAAAAAAAAATTAGAAAAAAAAATCTGAATTAGCAAAAAAATCTGAATTAGCAAAAAAAGAAAATCTGAATTAGCAAAAAAAAAAAAAATCTGAATTAGCAAAAAAAAAATAAAAATTAGCAAAAAAAAAATTAGCAAAAAAAATTTGAAAAAAAATCTGAATTAGCAAAAAAAAAAATCTGAATTAGCAAAAAAAAAAATTAGCAAAAAAAAATAAAAATTAGCAAAAAAAAATCTGAATTAGCAAAAAAAATCTGAATTAGCAAAAAAAAAATTAGAAAAAAAAATCTGAATTAGCAAAAAAAACAAAAATCTGAGTTAGCAAAAAAAAAAATCTGAATTAGCAAAAAAAAAATTAGCAAAAAAAATAAAAATTAGAAAAAAAAATCTGAATTAGCAAAAAAAATAAACTCTGAATTAGCAAAAAAAAAAAAAAAATCTGAATTAGCAAAAAAAAAATATATGAATTAGCAAAAAAAATCTGAATTAGCAAAAAAAATCTGAATTAGCAAAAAAAAATCTGAATTTGCAAAAAAATAAAAATTAGCAAAAAAAAAAAAAAATTAGCAAAAAAAAAATAAAAATTAGCAAAAAAAAATCTGAATTAGCAAAAAAAAAAAATCTGAATTAGCGAAAAAAAAATAAAATCTGAATTAGCAAAAAAAAAAAAAAAAAAAAAAAAAAATCTGAATTAGCAAAAAAAAAAAAACAAAAATCTGAATTAGCAAAAAAAAATCTGAATTAGCAAAAAATTAGCAAAATAAATTAGAAAAAAAAATCTGAATTAGCAGAAAAAAAATTGGGATTAGCAAAAAAAAAATTATAAAAAAAAAATCTGAATTAGCAAAAAGAAATTAGAAAAAAAATCTGAATTAGCAAAAAAAAAAAATCTGAAAAAAAAAAATCTGAATTAGCAAAAAAAATAAAATCTGAATTACCAAAAAAAAAAAATAAGAAAAAAAATCTGAATTAGCAAAAAAATAAAATCTGAATTAGCAAAAAAAAAAAAAAAATCTGAATTAGAAAAAAAAAATTTGAAAAAAAAATCTGAATTAGCAAAAAAAATAAAATCTGAATTACCAAAAAAAAAAAAATAAAAATTAGGAAAAAAAAATCTGAATTAGCAAAAAGAAATCTGAATTAGCAAAAAAAAAGTAAAAATTAGCAAAAAAAAATCTGAATTAGCAAAAAAAAAATCTGAATTATCAAAAAAATCTGAATTAGCAAAAAAAAATCTTAATTAGCAAAAAAAAAATATGAATTACAAAAAAAAATAAAAAAAATCTGAATTAGCAAAAAAAAAAAAAAAAATTAACAAAAAAAATCTGAATTAGCAAAAAAAAATCTGAATTAGCAAAAAAAATCTGAATTTGCAAAAAAATAAAAATTAGCAAAAAAAAAAAAATTAGCAAAAAAAAAAAATAAAAATAAAAAAATCTGAATTAGCAAAAAAAAAAAAATCTGAATTAGCAAAAAAAAAAATCTGAATTAGCAAAAAAAAAAAAATCTGAATTAGCAAAAAAAAAAATCTGAATTAGCAAAAAAAAAAAAAAAAAAATCTGAATTAGCAAAAAAAAATTAGAAAAAAACAAAAATCTGAATTACCAAAAAAAAATCTGAATTAGCAAAAAAAAATTATAAAAAAAAAAATCTGAATTAGCAAAAAAAAATCTGAATTAGCAAAAAAAAAAAAAAAAAAATTAGCAAAAAAAATCTGAATTAGCAAAAAAAAAAAAAAACAAAAAAAATTAGAAAAAAAAATCTGGATTAGCAAAAAAAAATTATAAAAAAAAAATCTGAATTAGCAAAAAAAATCTGAATTAGCAAAAAAAAAAAAAAATTAAAAAAAAAATCTGAATTAGAAAAAAAAAAAAATCTGAATTAGCAAAAAAAAAAAACTAAAAATTAGCAAAAAAAATCTGAATTAGCAAAAAAAAAAAAATCTGAATTAGCAAAAAAAAAAAAATTAGAAAAAAACAAAAATCTGAATTAGCAAACAAAAATCTGAATTAGCAAAAAAAAAATTATAAAAAAAAATCTGAATTAGCAAAAAAAAATTAGAAAAAAAAAATCTGAATTAGCAAAAAAAAAAAAAATTAGAAAAAAAATCTGAATTAGCAAAAAAATCTGAATTAGCAAAAAAAAAAAATTAGAAAAAAACAAAAATCTGAATTAGCAAACAAAAATCTGAATTAGCAAAAAAAAAATATAAAAAAAATCTGAATTAGCAAAAAAAAATTAGAAAAAAAAATCTGAATTAGCAAAAAAAAAAAAATTAGAAAAAAAAATCTGAATTAGCAAAAAAATCTGAATTAGCAAAAAAAAAATCTGAATTAGCAAAAAAAAAAAATCTGAATTAGCAAAAAAAAAATAAAAATTAGCAAAAAAAATTTGAAAAAAAATCTTAATTAGCAAAAAAAAAATATGAATTAGAAAAATAAAAATAAAAAAAAATCTGAATTACCAAAAAAAAAAAAATCTGAATTAGCAAAAAAAAAAAAATAAAAATTAGCAAAAAAAAATCTGAATTAGCAAAAAAAATCTGAATTAGCAAAAAAAATCTGAATTAGCAAAAAAAAAATTAGAAAAAAAAAATCTGAATTAGCAAAAAAAAAAAAAAAAACAAAAATCTGAGTTAGCAAAAAAAAAAAAAAAAAAAAATCTGAATTAGCAAAAAAAAAAAAAACTCTGAATTAGCAAAAAAAAAATAAAAATTAGCAAAAAAAAATTAAAAAAAAAAAATCTGAATTAGCAAAAAATTAACAAAATAAATTAGAAAAAAAAATCTGAATTAGCAAAAAAAAAAAAAAATAGCAAAAAAAAAATCTGGATTAGCAAAAAAAAAATCTGAATTAGCAAAAAAAAAAATCTGAATTAGCAAAAAAAAAATCTGAATTAGCAAAAAAAATAAAATCTGAATTACCAAAAAAAAAAAAAAATAAGAAAAAAAATCTGAATTACCAAAAAAAAAAATCTGAATTCGCAAAAAAAAAAAAAAATCTGAATTACAAAAAAAAAAAAAAATCTGAATTAGCAAAAAAATCTGAATTAGCAAAAAAAAAAAAAATCTGAATTAGCAAAAAAAAAAATAAAAATTAGAAAAAAAAAATCTGAATTAGCAAAAAAAATAAACTCTGAATTAGCAAAAAAAAAAAAATCTTCATTAGCAAAAAAAAAAAATATATGAATTAGCAAAAAAATCTGAATTAGCAAAAAAAATCTGAATTAGCAAAAAAAAATCTGAATTTGCAAAAAAATAAAAATTAGCAAAAAAAAAAAAAATTAGCAAAAAAAAAATAAAAATTAGCAAAAAAAATCTGAATTAGCAAAAAAAAAAAATCTGAATTAGCAATAAAAAACAAAAAAAAAATCTGAATTAACAAAAAAAAAAATCCAAAAAAAAAATCTGAATTAGCAAAAAAATAAAATCTGAATTACCAAAAAAAAAAAAAAAAAGAAAAAAAATCTGAATTAGCAAAAAAGATAAAATCTGAATTAGCAAAAAAAAAAATCTGAATTAGCAAAAAAAAAGGAAAAATTAGCAAAAAAAAATCTGAATTAGCAAAAAAAAATCTGAATTATCAAAAAAATCTGAATTAGCAAAAAAAAAAATTTGAAAAAAAATCTTAATTAGCAAAAAAAAAAATATGAATTACAAAAAAAAAATAAAAAAAAATCTGAATTAGCAAAAAAAAAAAAAAAATTAACAAAAAAAATCTGAATTAGCAAAAAAAAATCTGAATTTGCAAAAAAATAAAAATTAGCAAAAAAAAAAAATTTAGCAAAAAAAAAATAAAAATTAGCAAAAAAAAATCTGAATTAGCAAAAAAAATAAAATCTGAATTAGCAAAAAAAAAAAAAAATCTGAATTAGCAAAAAAAAAAAAAAAAATCTGAATTAGCAAAAAAAAAAAAAAAAAAAAATCTGAATTAGCAAAAAAAATCTGAATTCGCAAAAAAAAAAAAAAAATTAGCAAAAAAAAAATCTGAATTAGCAAAAAATTAGCAAAATAAATTAGAAAAAAAATCTGAATTAGCAGTAAAAAAAATAGCAAAAAAAATTAGCAAAAAAAAATCTGGATTAGCAAAAAAAAATTATAAAAAAAAAATCTGAATTAGCAAAAAGAAATTAGAAAAAAAAATCTGAATTAGCAAAAAAAAATGAATTAGAAAAAAAAATCTGAATTAGCAAAAAAAAAAAAAAATCTGAATTAACAAAAAAAAACAAAAAAAAAAGCAAAAAAACAATCTGGATTAGCAAAAAAAATTATAAAAAAAAAATCTGAATTAGCAAAAAAAAAAATCTGAATTAGCAAAAAAAATCTGAATTAGCAAAAAAAAAAAAAAATCTGAATTAGAAAAAAAAATCTGATTTAGCAAAAAAAAAAACTAAAAAATTGGGCAAAAAAAATCTGAATTAGCAAAAAAAAAATCTGAATTAGCAAAAAAAAAAATTAGAAAAAAACAAAAATCTGAATTACCAAAAAAAAATCTGAATTAGCAAAAAAAATTATAAAAAAAAAAAATCTGAATTAGCAAAAAAAAAAAAAAAAAAATTAGCAAAAAAAAATCTGAATTAGCAAAAAATTAGCAAAATAAATTAGAAAAAAAAAATCTGAATTAGCAGTAAAAAAAATAGCAAAAAAAATTAGCAAAAAAAAAATCTGGATTAGCAAAAAAAAAATTATAAAAAAAAAATCTGAATTAGCAATTAGCAAAAAGAAATTAGAAAAAAATCTGAATTAGCAAAAAAAAATGAATTAGAAAAAAAAAATCTGAATTAGCAAAAAAAAAAAAAAATCTGAATTAACAAAAAAAAAACAAAAAAAATCTGGATTAGCAAAAAAAAATTATAAAAAAAAAAATCTGAATTAGCAAAAAAAAAATCTGAATTAGCAAAAAAAAAAATTAGAAAAAAAATCTGAATTACCAAAAAAAAATCTGAATTAGCAAAAAAAAAATTATAAAGAAAAAAATCTGAATTAGCAAAAAAAAATCTGAATTAGCAAAAAAAAAAAAAAATTAGAAAAAAATCTGAATTAGCAAAAAAATCTGAATTAGCAAAAAAAATAAATCTGAATTAGCAAAAAAAAAAAAAAATCTGAATTAGCAAAAAAAAAAAAACTAAAAATTAGCAAAAAAAAAATCTGAATTAGCAAAAAAAATCTGAATTAGCAAAAAAAAATAAAAATTAGCAAAAAAAATCTGAATTAGCAAAAAAAAAAATCTGAATAAGCAAAAAAAAATCTGAATTTGCAAAAAAAAAAATAAAAATTTGCAAAAAAAAAATCCGAATTAGCAAAAAAAAGCAAAAAAAAAGCAAAAAAAAAATTAGAAAAAAAAATCTGAATTAGTAAAAAATTAACAAAATAAATTAGAAAAAAAATCTGAATTAGCAAAAAAAAAAAAATAGCAAAAAAAATTAGCAAAAACAAAATCTGGATTAGCAAAAAAAAAATTATAAAAATAAAAATCTGAATTAGCAAAAAAAAAAAATCTGAATTAGCAAAAAAAAAATCTGAATTAGCAAAAAAAATAAAATCTGAATTAGCAAAAAAAAGTAAAAATTAGCAAAAAAAATCTGAATTAGCAAAAAAAAATCTGAATTAGCAAAAAAAAAATCTGATTTAGCAAAAAAAATTAGAAAAAAAAATTTGAATTAGCAAAAAAAAAAAAAATCTGAATTAGAAAAAAAAAATATGAATTAGCAAAAAAAAAATAAAAATTAGCAAAAAAAAAAATTAGCAAAAAAAAATTTGAAAAAAAATATTAATTAGCAAAAAAAAAATCTGAATTAGCAAAAACAAAAAAAAATCTGAATTAGCAAAAAAAAAAAAATCTGAATTAGCAAAAAAATGTAAAAATTAGCAAAAAAAATCTGAATTAGCAAAAAAAAAAAAATCTGAATTAGCAAAACAAATAAAATCTGAATTAGCAAAAAAAAAAATCTGAATTAGCAAAAAAAATTAGAAAAAAAAAATCTGAATTAGCAAAAAAAATAAAATCTGAATTAGCAAAAAAAAAAATCTGAATAAGCAAAAAAAATAAAATCTGAATTAGCAAAAAAAAAAAATCTGAATTAGCAAAAAAAAAAAAAAAATTGAATTCGCAAAAAAAAAAAATCTGAATTAGAAAAAAAAAATCTAAATTAGCAAAAAAAAAACTAAAAATTAGCAAAATAAATTAGAAAAAAAAATCTGAATTAGCAAAAAAAAAAATAGCAAAAAAAAAATCTAGATTAGCAAAAAAAAATAAAATCTGAATTAGCAAAAAAAAGTAAAAATTAGCAAAAAAAATCTGAATTAGCAAAAAAAAAAAAATCAGATTTAGCAAAAAAAAAATTTGAATTAGCAAAAAAAAAAAATCTGAATTAGGAAAAAAAATCTGAATTAGCAAAAAAAATAAAAATTAGCAAAAAAAAAAATTAGCAAAAAAAAATTTGAAAAAAAATATTAATTAGCAAAAAAAAAAATATGAATTAGAAAAAAAAATAAAAAAAATCTGAATTAGCAAAAAAAAAAATCTGAATTAGCAAAAAAAAATAAAAATTAGCAAAAAAAATCTGAATTAGCAAAAAATAAAAAAAATCTGAATTAGCAAAAAAAAAAAAATCTGAATTAGCAAAAAAAATAGAAAAAAAAATTGAATTAGCAAAAAAAAAAATCTGAATTAGAAAAAAAATCTAAATTAGCAAAAAAAAAAACTAAAAATTAGCAAAATAAATTAGAAAAAAATCTGAATTAGCAAAAAAAAAAATCTGGATTAGCAAAAAAAATAAAATCTGAATTAGCAAAAAAAAAAAGTAAAAATTAGCAAAAAAAAATCTGAATTAGCAAAAAAAAAAAAAATCAGATTTAGCAAAAAAAAAAATTAGAAAAAAAAAATTTGAATTAGCAAAAAAAAAAAAATCTGAATTAGAAAAAAAAAATCTGAATTAGCAAAAAAAAAAATAAAATCTGAATTAGCAAAAAAAAAAAAAAAAAAATTAGAAGAAAAAAAAATCTGAATTAGCAAAAACAAATAAAATCTGAATTAGCAAAAAAAAAAAAAAAAAAAATCTGGATTAGCAAAAAAAAAAATTATAAAAATAAAAATCTGAATTAGCAAAAAAAAAATCTGAATTAGCAAAAAAAAAAATCTGAATTAGCAAAAAAAATAAAATCTGAATTAGCAAAAAAAAGTAAAAATTAGCAAAAAAAAATCTGAATCTGATTTAGCAAAAAAAAAAAAATAGAAAAAAAAATTTGAATTAGCAAAAAAAAAAAAAAAATCTGAATTCGCAAAAAAAAAAAAAATCTGAATTAACAAAAAAAAAAAATCTGAATTAGCAAAAAAAATCTGAATTTGCAAAAAAAAATAAAAGTTTGCAAAAAAAAAAAAAATAGCAAGAAAAAAAAAATAAAAATTAGCAAAAAAAAATCTGAATTAGCAAAAAAAATCTGAATTAGCAAAAAAAAAAAAATTAGAAAAAAAAATCTGAATTAGCAAAAAAAAAAAAATCTGAATTAGCAAAAAAAAAAAAAAAAAAAAAAAAAAAAAATCTGAATTAGCAAAAAAAAAATCTGAATTAGCAAAAAAAAAAAAATTAACAAAAAAAAAATTAGAAAAAAAAAATCTGAATTAGCAAAAACAAAAATTAGCAAAAAAAAAATTAGAAAAAAAAAATCTGAATTAGCAAAAAATTAACAAAATAAATTAGAAAAAAATCTGAATTAGCAAAAAAAAAAATAGCAAAAAAAATTAGCAAAAAAAAATCTGGATTAGCAAAAAAAAAATTATAAAAATAAAAATCTGAATTAGCAAAAAAAAATCTGAATTAGCAAAAAAAATAAAATCTGAATTAGCAAAAAAAAGTAAAAATTAGCAAAAAAAAAAGTCTGAATTAGCAAAAAAAAAATCTGAATTAGCAAAAAAAAAATCTGATTTAGCAAAAAAAAATTAGAAAAAAAAAATTTGAATTAGCAAAAAAAAAAAAAAAATCTGAATTAGAAAAAAAAAAATCTGAATTAGCAAAAAAATCTGAATTAGCAAAGAAAAAAAAAAAAAAGAATTAGCAAAAAATAAATAAAAATTAGAAGAAAAAAAAAATCTGAATTAGCAAAACAAATAAAATCTGAATTAGCAAAAAAAAAAAAAAATCTGAATTAGCAAAAAAAAATTAGAAAAAAAAATCTGAATTAGCAAAAAAAATAAAATCTGAATTAGCAAAAAAAAGTAAAAATTAGCAAAAAAAAATCTGAATTAGCAAAAAAAAAAATCTGAATTAGCAAAAAAAAAAAAAATCTGATTTAGAAAAAAAAAAAAAGAAAAAAATTAGAAAAAAAAAATTTGAATTAGCAAAAAAAAAAATCTGAATTAGAAAAAAAAAATCTGAATTAGCAAAAAAAAAAAACTAAAAATTAGCAAAATAAATTAGAAAAAAAATCTGAATTAGCAAAAAAAAAAATAGCAAAAAAAAATTAGCAAAAAAAAAATCTGGATTAGCAAAAAAATAAAATCTGAATTAGCAAAAAAAAGTAAAAATTAGCAAAAAAAAATCTGAATTAGCAAAAAAAAAAAAAATCTGATTTAGCAAAAAAAAAAAAAAAAAATTAGAAAAAAAAAATTTGAATTAGCAAAAAAAAAAAAAATCTGAATTAGAAAAAAAAATCTGACTTAGCAAAAAATCTGAATTAGCAAAAAAAAAAAAAATCTGAATTAGCAAAAAAAAAAAAAAAAATTAGAAGAAAAAAAAATCTGAATTAGCAAAACAAATAAAATCTGAATTATCAAAAAAAAAAAAATCTGGATTAGCAAAAAAAAACTTATAAAAATAAAAATCTGAATTAGCAAAAAAAAAATCTGAATTAGCAAAAAAAAAAATCTGAATTAGCAAAAAAAATAAAATCTGAATTAGCAAAAAAAAGTAAATATTAGCAAAAAAAAAATCTGAATTAGCAAAAAAAAAAAATTCTGAATTAGCAAAAAAAAAAAAAAATCTGATTTAGCAAAAAAAAAAAAAAAATTAGAAAAAAAAATTTGAATTAGCAAAAAAAAAAAAAATCTGAATTCGCAAAAAAAAAAAAAATCTGAATTAGCAAAAAAAAAAAAAAATCTGAATTAGCAAAAAAATCTGAATTAGCAAAAAAAAATAAAATCTGAATTAGCAAAAAATAAATAAAAATTAGAAGAAAAAAAAATCTGAATTAGCAAATCAAATAAAATCTGAATTAGCAAAAAAAAAAAAAATCTTAATTAGCAAAAAAAAAAATTAGAAGAAAAAAATCTGAATTAGCAAAAAAAAAAAATCTGAATTAGCAAAAAAAAATCTGAATTAGCAAAAAAAATAAAATCTGAATTACCAAAAAATAATAAATAAAAATTAGGAAAAAAAAATCTGAATTAGCAAAAAAAAAAAAAAAAAAAAATTAGAAAAAAAAATTTGAATTAGCAAAAAAAAAAAAATCTGAATTAGAAAAAAAAAAATCTGAATTAGCAAAAAAAAAAAAAAACTAAAAATTAGCAAAATAAATTAGAAAAAAATCTGAATTAGCAAAAAAAAATAGCAAAAAAAAATTAGCAAAAAAAAAATCTGGATTAGCAAAAAAAAAATCTGAATTAGCAAAAAGAAATTAGAAAAAAAAAATCTGAATTAGGAAAAAAAAACATAAATTAGAAAAAAAAAATCTGAATTAGCAAAAAAAAAAACTAAAAATTAGCAAAAAAAATCTGAATTAGCAAAAAAAAAATCTGAATTAGCAAAAAAAAATAAATTAGAAAAAAACAAAAATCTGAATTAGCAAAAAAATCTGAATTAGCAAAAAAAAATTATAAAAAAAAATCTGAATTAGCAAAAAAAAAAAATCTGAATTAGCAAAAAAAAAAAAATAGAAAAAAAATCTGAATTAGCAAAAAAAAAAAATCTGAATTAGCAAAAAAAAAACTAAAAATTAGCAAAAAAAAAAAATCTGAATTAGAAAAAAAAAATCTGAATTAGCAAAAAAAAATAAAAATTAGCAAAAAAAAAACTGAATTAGCAAAAAAAAAAACAATCTGAATTAGCAAAAAAAAATCTGAATTTGCAAAAAAAAAAAAAAAAAAAATTTGCAAAAAAAAAAATTAGCAAAAAAAATCTGAATTAGCAAAAAAAAAAAATCTGAATTAGCAAAAAAAAAAAAAAATCTGATTTATCAAAAAAAAAAAAAAAATTAGAAAAAAAAATTTGAATTAGCAAAAAAAAAAAAATCTGAATTAGCAAAAAAAAAAAAATAGAAAAAAAAATCTGAATTAGAAAATAAAAAAAATTAGCAAAAATCTGAATTAGCAAAAAATTAGCAAAATAAATTAGAAAAAAAATCTGAATTAGCAAAAAAAAAAAATATCTGAATTAACAAAAAAAAAAAAAAAAATCTGAATTAGCAAAAAAAAAACTAAAAATTAGCAAAAAAAAAATCTGAATTAGAAAAAAACAATCTGAATTAGCAAAAAAAAAAAAAATTAGAAAAAAACAAAAATCTGAATTACCAAAAAAAAATCTGAATTAGCAAAAAAAAAATTATAAAGAAAAAAATCTGAATTAGCAAAAAAAAATCTGAATTAGCAAAAAAAAAAATTAGAAAAAAATCTGAATTAGCAAAAAAATCTGAATTAGCAAAAAAAATAAATCTGAGTTAGCAAAAAAAAAAAATCTGAATTAGCAAAAAAAAAAAACTAAAAATTAACAAAAAAAAAATCTGAATTAGCAAAAAAAATCTGAATTAGCAAAAAAAAAAATAAAAATTAGCAAAAAAAAAAATTAGCAAAAAAAAATTTGAAAAAAAATATTAATTAGCAAAAAAAAAATATGAATTAGAAAAAAAAATAAAAAAATCTGAATTAGCAAAAAAAAAAAATCTGAATTAGCAAAAAAAAATAAAAATTAGCAAAAAAAATCTGAATTAGCAAAAAAAAAAAATCTGAATTAGCAAAAAAAAATCTGATTTTGCAAAAAAAAAAAAAATCTGAATTAGCAAAAAAAATTAGAAAAAAAAATCTGAATTAGCAAAAAATTGCAAAAAAAATTAGCAAAAACAAAATCTGGATTAGCAAAAAAAAAATTATAAAAATAAAAATCTGAATTAGCAAAAAAAAAAATCTGAATTAGCAAAAAAAAATCTGAATTAGCAAAAAAAATAAAATCTGAATTAGCAAAAAAAAGTAAAAATTAGCAAAAAAAATCTGAATTAGCAAAAAAAAAAATCTGAATTAGCAAAAAAAAAAAAAAAAAATCTGATTTAGCAAAAAAAATTAGAAAAAAAAATTTGAATTAGCAAAAAAAAAAAAAATCTCAATTAGAAAAAAAAATCTGAATTAGCAAAAAAATCTGAATTAGCAAAAACAAAAAAAAATCTGAATTAGCAAAAAAAAAAAATCTGAATTAGCAAAAAAATGTAAAAATTAGCAAAAAAAATCTGAATTAGCAAAAAAAAAAAATCTGAATTAGCAAAACAAATAAAATCTGAATTAGCAAAAAAAAAAAAAATCTGAATTAGCAAAAAAAATTAGAAAAAAAAAATCTGAATTAGCAAAAAAAATAAAATCTGAATTAGCAAAAAAAAAAATCTGAATTAGCAAAAAAAATAAAATCTGAATTAGCAAAAAAAAAAAAATCTGAATTAGCAAAAAAAAAAAAAAAAAAATTAGAAAAAAAAATTGAATTCGCAAAAAAAAAAAATCTGAATTAGAAAAAAAAAATCTAAATTAGCAAAAAAAAAACTAAAAATTAGCAAAATAAATTAGAAAAAAAATCTGAATTAGCAGTAAAAAAAATAGCAAAAAAAATTAGCAAAAAAAAATCTGGATTAGCAAAAAAAAATTATAAAAAAAAAATCTGAATTAGCAAAAAGAAATTAGAAAAAAAAATCTGAATTAGCAAAAAAAAAATGAATTAGAAAAAAAATCTGAATTAGCAAAAAAAAAAAAAAATCTGAATTAACAAAAAAAAAACAAAAAAAAAAGCAAAAAAACAATCTGGATTAGCAAAAAAAAATTATAAAAAAAAAATCTGAATTAGCAAAAAAAAAATCTGAATTAGCAAAAAAAATCTGAATTAGCAAAAAAAAAAAAAATCTGAATTAGAAAAAAAAATCTGATTTAGCAAAAAAAAAAACTAAAAAATTGGGCAAAAAAAATCTGAATTAGCAAAAAAAAAATCTGAATTAGCAAAAAAAAAATTAGAAAAAAACAAAAATCTGAATTACCAAAAAAAAATCTGAATTAGCAAAAAAAATTATAAAAAAAAAAATCTGAATTAGCAAAAAAAAATCTGAATTAGCACAAAAAAAAAAAAAAATTAGCAAAAAAAAATCTGAATTAGCAAAAAATTAGCAAAATAAATTAGAAAAAAAAAATCTGAATTAGCAGTAAAAAAAATAGCAAAAAAAATTAGCAAAAAAAAAATCTGGATTAGCAAAAAAAAAAAATTATAAAAAAAAAATCTGAATTAGCAAAAAGAAATTAGAAAAAAATCTGAATTAGCAAAAAAAAAATGAATTAGAAAAAAAAATCTGAATTAGCAAAAAAAAAAAAAAATCTGAATTAACAAAAAAAAAACAAAAAAAATCTGGATTAGCAAAAAAAAATTATAAAAAAAAAATCTGAATTAGCAAAAAAAAAATCTGAATTAGCAAAAAAAAAAATTAGAAAAAAAATCTGAATTAGCAAAAAAAAAAAAAAAAAATCTGAATTAGAAAAAAAAATCTGATTTAGCAAAAAAAAAAAAAACTAAAAAATTGGGCAAAAAAAATCTGAATTAGCAAAAAAAAAAATCTGAATTAGCAAAAAAAAAAATTAGAAAAAAACAAAAATCTGAATTACCAAAAAAAAATCTGAATTAGCAAAAAAAAAATTATAAAGAAAAAAATCTGAATTAGCAAAAAAAAATCTGAATTAGCAAAAAAAAAAAAAATTAGAAAAAAATCTGAATTAGCAAAAAAATCTGAATTAGCAAAAAAAATAAATCTGAATTAGCAAAAAAAAAAAATCTGAATTAGCAAAAAAAAAAAACTAAAATTTAGCAAAAAAAAAAATCTGAATTAGCAAAAAAATCTGAATTAGCAAAAAAAAAATAAAAATTAGCAAAAAAAAAATTAGCAAAAAAAAAATTTGAAAAAAAAATATTAATTAGCAAAAAAAAAATATGAATTAGAAAAAAAAATAAAAAAATCTGAATTAGCAAAAAAAAATCTGAATTAGCAAAAAAAAATAAAAATTAGCAAAAAAAATCTGAATTAGCAAAAAAAAAAATCTGAATAAGCAAAAAAAAATCTGAATTTGCAAAAAAAAAAATAAAAATTTGCAAAAAAAAAAATCTGAATTAGCAAAAAAAAAGCAAAAAAAAAGCAAAAAAAATTAGAAAAAAAAATCTGAATTAGTAAAAAATTAACAAAATAAATTAGAAAAAAAATCTGAATTAGCAAAAAAAAAAAAAAATAGCAAAAAAAATTAGCAAAAACAAAATCTGGATTAGCAAAAAAAAAATTATAAAAATAAAAATCTGAATTAGCAAAAAAAAAAAATCTGAATTAGCAAAAAAAAAATCTGAATTAGCAAAAAAAATAAAATCTGAATTAGCAAAAAAAAGTAAAAATTAGCAAAAAAAATCTGAATTAGCAAAAAAAAATCTGAATTAAGCAAAAAAAAAATCTGATTTAGCAAAAAAAATTAGAAAAAAAAATTTGAATTAGCAAAAAAAAAAAAATCTGAATTAGAAAAAAAAAATCTGAATTAGCAAAAAAAAAATAAAAATTAGCAAAAAAAAAAATTAGCAAAAAAAAATTTGAAAAAAAAATATTAATTAGCAAAAAAAAAAATCTGAATTAGCAAAAACAAAAAAAAATCTGAATTAGCAAAAAAAAAAAAATCTGAATTAGCAAAAAAATGTAAAAATTAGCAAAAAAAAATCTGAATTAGCAAAAAAAAAAAATCTGAATTAGCAAAACAAATAAAATCTGAATTAGCAAAAAAAAAAAAATCTGAATTAGCAAAAAAAATTAGAAAAAAAAATCTGAATTAGCAAAAAAAATAAAATCTGAATTAGCAAAAAAAAAATCTGAATTAGCAAAAAAAATAAAATCTGAATTAGCAAAAAAAAAAAATTAGAAAAAAAAAATTGAATTCGCAAAAAAAAAAATCTGAATTAGAAAAAAAAATCTAAATTAGCAAAAAAAAAACTAAAAATTAGCAAAATAAATTAGAAAAAAAAATCTGAATTAGCAAAAAAAAAATAGCAAAAAAAAAATCTGGATTAGCAAAAAAAAATAAAATCTGAATTAGCAAAAAAAAGTAAAAATTAGCAAAAAAAATCTGAATTAGCAAAAAAAAAAAAAATCAGATTTAGCAAAAAAAAAATTTGAATTAGCAAAAAAAAAAAAATCTGAATTAGGAAAAAAATCTGAATTAGCAAAAAAAATAAAAATTAGCAAAAAAAAAATTAACAAAAAAAAATTTGAAAAAAAAATATTAATTAGCAAAAAAAAAAATATGAATTAGAAAAAAAAATAAAAAAAATCTGAATTAGCAAAAAAAAAATCTGAATTAGCAAAAAAAAAATAAAAATTAGCAAAAAAAATCTGAATTAGCAAAAAATAAAAAAAATCTGAATTAGCAAAAAAAAAAAAATCTGAATTAGCAAAAAAATTAGAAAAAAAAAATTGAATTAGCAAAAAAAAAATCTGAATTAGAAAAAAAAATCTAAATTAGCAAAAAAAAAAACTAAAAATTAGCAAACTAAATTAGAAAAAAATCTGAATTAGCAAAAAAAAAATCTGGATTAGCAAAAAAAATAAAATCTGAATTAGCAAAAAAAAAAGTAAAAATTAGCAAAAAAAAAATCTGAATTAGCAAAAAAAAAAAAAATCAGATTTAGCAAAAAAAAAAATTAGAAAAAAAAAATTTGAATTAGCAAAAAAAAAAAATCTGAATTAGAAAAAAAAAATCTGAATTAGCAAAAAAAAAAATAAAATCTGAATTAGCAAAAAAAAAAAAAAAAAAATTAGAAGAAAAAAAAATCTGAATTAGCAAAAACAAATAAAATCTGAATTAGCAAAAAAAAAAAAAAAAAAATCTGGATTAGCAAAAAAAAAATTATAAAAATAAAAATCTGAATTAGCAAAAAAAAAATCTGAATTAGCAAAAAAAATAAAATCTGAATTAGCAAAAAAAAGTAAAAATTAGCAAAAAAAAATCTGAATCTGATTTAGCAAAAAAAAAAAATTAGAAAAAAAAAATTTGAATTAGCAAAAAAAAAAAAAAAAATCTGAATCGCAAAAAAAAAAAAATCTGAATTGACAAAAAAAAAAATCTGAATTAGCAAAAAAAATCTGAATTTGCAAAAAAAAATAAAAATTTGCAAAAAAAAAAAAAAATAGCAAGAAAAAAAAATAAAAATTAGCAAAAAAAAATCTGAATTAGCAAAAAAAATCTGAATTAGCAAAAAAAAAAAAATTAGAAAAAAAAATCTGAATTAGCAAAAAAAAAAAAAAAATCTGAATTAGCAAAAAAAAAAAAAAAAAAAAAAAAAAAAAAAAAAAAAAAAAAAAAAAAAAAAAAAAAAAAAAAAAATCTGAATTTGCAAAAAAAAAATCTGAATTAGCAAAAAAAAAAATTAACAAAAAAAAAATTAGAAAAAAAAAATCTGAATTAGCAAAAAAAAAAAATTAGCAAAAAAAAATGAGAAAAAAAAAATCTGAATTAGCAAAAAATTAACAAAATAAATTAGAAAAAAATCTGAATTAGCAAAAAAAAAAAAATAGCAAAAAAAATTAGCAAAAAAAAATCTGGATTAGCAAAAAAAAAATTATAAAAATAAAAATCTGAATTAGCAAAAAAAAATCTGAATTAGCAAAAAAAATAAAATCTGAATTAGCAAAAAAAAGTAAAAATTAGCAAAAAAAAAGTCTGAATTAGCAAAAAAAAAATCTGAATTAGCAAAAAAAAAATCTGATTTAGCAAAAAAAATTAGAAAAAAAAAATTTGAATTAGCAAAAAAAAAAAAAAAAATCTGAATTAGAAAAAAAAAAATCTGAATTAGCAAAAAAATCTGAATTAGCAAAGAAAAAAAAAATCTGAATTAGCAAAAAATAAATAAAAATTAGAAGAAAAAAAAATCTGAATTAGCAAAACAAATAAAATCTGAATTAGCAAAAAAAAAAAAAATCTGAATTAGCAAAAAAAAAATTAGAAAAAAAAATCTGAAAAAAAATCTTAATTAGCAAAAAAAAATATGAATTAGAAAAAAAAATAAAAAAAAATCTGAATTAGCAAAAAAAAAAAATCTGAATTAGCAAAAAAAAAAAAAATTAACAAAAAAAATCTGAATTAGCAAAAAAAAAAAAATCTGAATTAGCAAAAAAAAATCTGAATTTGCAAAAAAAAATTAGCAAAAAAAAAAAAAATTAGCAAAAAAAAAAATAAAAATTAGCAAAAAAAAATCTGAATTAGCAAAAAAAAATCTGAATTAGCAAAAAAAAAATCTGAATTAGCAAAAAAAAAAAAATAAAAATTAGCAAAAAAAAATCTGAATTAGCAAAAAAAAAAAAAAAAACAAAAAAAATTAGCAAAAAAAAATCTGGATTAGCAAAAAAAAATATAAAAAAAAATCTGAATTAGCAAAAAAAAATCTGAATTAGCAAAAAAAAAAAAATTAAAAAAAAATCTGAATTAGAAAAAAAAAAAAAAATCTGAATTAGCAAAAAAAAAAACTAAAAATTAGCAAAAAAAATCTGAATTAGCAAAAAAAAATCTGAATTAGCAAAAAAAAAATTAGAAAAAAACAAAAATCTGAATTAGCAAAAAAAAAATATAAAAAAAAATCTGAATTAGCAAAAAAAAATTAGAAAAAAAAAATCTGAATTAGCAAAAAAAAAAAATTAGAAAAAAAATCTGAATTAGCAAAAAAAAAATTAGAAAAAAACAAAAATCTGAATTAGCAAACAAAAATCTGAATTAGCAAAAAAAATCTGAATTAGCAAAAAAAAATTAGAAAAAAAAATCTGAATTAGCAAAAAAAAAAAATTAGAAAAAAAAATCTGAATTAGCAAAAAAATCTGAATTAGCAAAAAAAAAAAAAATCTGAATTAGCAAAAAAAAAATAAAAATTAGCAAAAAAAAAAAATTAGCAAAAAAAATTTGAAAAAAAATCTTAATTAGCAAAAAAAAAATATGAATTAGAAAAAAAAAATAAAAAAAATCTGAATTAGCAAAAAAAAAAAAATCTGAATTAGCAAAAAAAAAAAAAATTAGCAAAAAAAAATAAAAATTAGCAAAAAAAATTCTGAATTAGCAAAAAAAAAAAAATTAGAAAAAAAAATCTGAATTAGCAAAAAAAAAAAAAACAAAAATCTGAATTAGCAAAAAAAAAAAAAAAAAAAAAAAAAAAAAAATCTGAATTAGCAAAAAAAAAAAAACTGAATTAGCAAAAAAAAAATAAAAATTAGCAAAAAAAAATTAGAAAAAAAAAATCTGAATTAGCAAAAAATTAACAAAATAAATTAGAAAAAAAATCTGAATTAGCAAAAAAAAAAAAATAGCAAAAAAAATTAGCAAAAAAAAAATCTGTATTAGCAAAAAAAAAATCTGAATTAGCAAAAAAAAAAATCTGAATTAGCAAAAAAAAATCTGAATTAGCAAAAAAAATAAAATCTGAATTACAAAAAAAAAAAAAAAAATAAGAAAAAGAATCTGAATTACCAAAAAAAAAAAAATCTGAATTCGCAAAAAAAAAAAAAAAAATCTGAATTACAAAAAAAAAAAAATCTGAATTAGCAAAAAAAAAAAAATCTGAATTAGCAAAAAAAATATATATGAATTAGCAAAAAAAATCTGAATTAGTAAAAAAAATCTGAATTAGCAAAAAAAAATCTGAATTTGCAAAAAAATAAAAATTAGCAAAAAAAAAAAATTAGCAAAAAAAAAATAAAAATTAGCAAAAAAAAATCTGAATTAGCAAAAAAAAAAAATCTGAATTAGCAAAAAAAAAACAAAATCTGAATTAGCAAAAAAAAAAAAAAAAAAAAAAAAAGAAAAAAAAATCTGAATTAGCAAAAAAAAAAAACAAAAATCTGAATTAGCAAAAAAAAATCTGAATTAGCAAAAAATTAGCAAAATAAATTAGAAAAAAAATCTGAATTAGCAGAAAAAAAAATAGCAAAAAAAAATCTGGATTAGCAAAAAAAAAATTATAAAAAAAAAATCTGAATTAGCAAAAAGAAATTAGAAAAAAAAATCTGAATTAGCAAAAAAAAAAAATCTGAATTAGCAAAAAAAAAATCTGAATTAGCAAAAAAAATAAAATCTGAATTACCAAAAAAAAAAAAAAAAAATAAGAAAAAAAATCTGAATTAGCAAAAAAAATAAAATCTGAATTAGCAAAAAAAAAAGTAAAAATTAGCAAAAAAAAATCTGAATTAGCAAAAAGAAATTAGAAAAAAAAATCTGAATTAGCAAAAAAAAAATCTGAATTAGCAAAAAAAAATCTGAATTAGGAAAAAAAATAAAATCTGAATTACCAAAAAAAAAAAAATAAAAATTAGGAAAAAAAAAATCTGAATTAGCAAAAAAAAATCTGAATTAGCAAAAAAAAAGTAAAAATTAGCAAAAAAAAATCTGAATTAGCAAAAAAAAAATCTGAATTATCAAAAAAATCTGAATTAGCAAAAAAAAAAAAAAAAAAAATTGAAAAAAAATCTTAATTAGCAAAAAAAAAATATGAATTACAAAAAAAAATAAAAAAAATCTGAATTAGCAAAAAAAAAAAAAAAAATTAACAAAAAAAATCTGAATTAGCAAAAAAAAATCTGAATTAGCAAAAAAAAATCTGAATTTGCAAAAAAATAAAAATTAGCAAAAAAAAAAAAAAATTAGCAAAAAAAAAAAATAAAAATTAGCAAAAAAAATCTGAATTAGCAAAAAAAAAAAAAAATCTGAATTAGCAAAAAAAAAAATCTGAATTAGCAAAAAAAAAAAAAAAACCTGAATTAGCAAAAAAAAAAAATTAGAAAAAAACAAAAATCTGAATTACCAAATAAAAATCTGAATTAGCAAAAAAAAATTATAAAAAAAAAAAACTGAATTAGCAAAAAAAAAAAAATAATAAAAATTTGCAAAAAAAATCTGAATTAGCAAAAAAAAAAAAAAAAAATTAGAAAAAAAAATCTGGATTAGCAAAAAAAAATCTGAATTAGCAAAAAAAAATCTGAATTAGCAAAAAAAAAAAAAAAATTAAAAAAAAAATCTGAATTAGAAAAAAAAAAAAAATCTGAATGAGCAAAAAAAAAACTAAAAATTAGCAAAAAAAATCTGAATTAGCAAAAAAAAAAAATCTGAATTAGCAAAAAAAAAAAATTAGAAAAAAACAATAATCTGAATTAGCAAACAAAAATCTGAATTAGCAAAAAAAAAATTATAAAAAAAAATCTGAATTAGCAAAAAAAAATTAGAAAAAAAAAATCTGAATTAGCAAAAAAAAAAAAAAATTAGAAAAAAAATCTGAATAAGCAAAAAAATCTGAATTAGCAAAAAAAAAATTAGAAAAAAACAAAAATCTGAATTAGCAAACAAAAATCTGAATTAGCAAAAAAAATTATAAAAAAAATCTGAATTAGCAAAAAAAAATTAGAAAAAAAATCTGAATTAGCAAAAAAAAAAAAAAATTAGAAAAAAAAATCTGAATTAGCAAAAAAATCTGAATTAGCAAAAAAAGAAAATCTGAATTAGCAAAAAAAAAAAAAATCTGAATTAGCAAAAAAAAAATAAAAATTAGCAAAAAAAAAATTAGCAAAAAAAATTTGAAAAAAAATCTGAATTAGCAAAAAAAAAAATCTGAATTAGCAAAAAAAAAAATTAGCAAAAAAAAATAAAAATTAGCAAAAAAAAATCTGAATTAG
This sequence comes from Dioctria linearis, assembly GCA_963930735.1. Taxonomy (NCBI): domain Eukaryota; kingdom Metazoa; phylum Arthropoda; class Insecta; order Diptera; family Asilidae; genus Dioctria; species Dioctria linearis. The sequence continues at coordinate 103,900 of CAWVNZ010000191.1, read as the reverse complement.
CAAAAAAAATCTGAATTAGCAAAAAAAAAATTAGAAAAAAAAATCTGAATTAGCAAAAAAAAACAAAAATCTGAGTTAGCAAAAAAAAAAATCTGAATTAGCAAAAAAAAAAATTAGCAAAAAAAATAAAAATTAGAAAAAAAAATCTGAATTAGCAAAAAAAATAAACTCTGAATTAGCAAAAAAAAAAAAAAAATCTGAATTAGCAAAAAAAAAATATATGAATTAGCAAAAAAAATCTGAATTAGCAAAAAAAATCTGAATTAGCAAAAAAAAATCTGAATTTGCAAAAAAATAAAAATTAGCAAAAAAAAAAAAAAATTAGCAAAAAAAAAATAAAAATTAGCAAAAAAAAATCTGAATTAGCAAAAAAAAAAAATCTGAATTAGCGAAAAAAAAATAAAATCTGAATTAGCAAAAAAAAAAAAAAAAAAGAAAAAAAAATCTGAATTAGCAAAAAAAAAAAAACAAAAATCTGAATTAGCAAAAAAAAATCTGAATTAGCAAAAAATTAGCAAAATAAATTAGAAAAAAAAATCTGAATTAGCAGAAAAAAAATTGGGATTAGCAAAAAAAAAATTATAAAAAAAAAATCTGAATTAGCAAAAAGAAATTAGAAAAAAAATCTGAATTAGCAAAAAAAAAAAATCTGAAAAAAAAAAAATCTGAATTAGCAAAAAAAATAAAATCTGAATTACCAAAAAAAAAAAATAAGAAAAAAAATCTGAATTAGCAAAAAAAATAAAATCTGAATTAGCAAAAAAAAAAAAAAAATCTGAATTAGAAAAAAAAAATTTGAAAAAAAAATCTGAATTAGCAAAAAAAATAAAATCTGAATTACCAAAAAAAAAAAAATAAAAATTAGGAAAAAAAAAATCTGAATTAGCAAAAAGAAATCTGAATTAGCAAAAAAAAAGTAAAAATTAGCAAAAAAAAATCTGAATTAGCAAAAAAAAAATCTGAATTATCAAAAAAATCTGAATTAGCAAAAAAAAATCTTAATTAGCAAAAAAAAAATATGAATTACAAAAAAAAATAAAAAAAATCTGAATTAGCAAAAAAAAAAAAAAATTAACAAAAAAAATCTGAATTAGCAAATAAAAATCTGAATTAGCAAAAAAAATCTGAATTTGCAAAAAAATAAAAATTAGCAAAAAAAAAAAAATTAGCAAAAAAAAAAAATAAAAATAAAAAAATCTGAATTAGCAAAAAAAAAAAAATCTGAATTAGCAAAAAAAAAAAATCTGAATTAGCAAAAAAAAAAAAATCTGAATTAGCAAAAAAAAAAATCTGAATTAGCAAAAAAAAAAAAAAAAAAATCTGAATTAGCAAAAAAAAATTAGAAAAAAACAAAAATCTGAATTACCAAAAAAAAATCTGAATTAGCAAAAAAAAATTATAAAAAAAAAAATCTGAATTAGCAAAAAAAAATCTGAATTAGCAAAAAAAAAAAAATAAAAATTAGCAAAAAAAATCTGAATTAGCAAAAAAAAAAAAAAACAAAAAAAATTAGAAAAAAAAATCTGGATTAGCAAAAAAAAATTATAAAAAAAAAATCTGAATTAGCAAAAAAAATCTGAATTAGCAAAAAAAAAAAAAAATTAAAAAAAAAATCTGAATTAGAAAAAAAAAAAAATCTGAATTAGCAAAAAAAAAAAAACTAAAAATTAGCAAAAAAAATCTGAATTAGCAAAAAAAAAAAAAATCTGAATTAGCAAAAAAAAAAAATTAGAAAAAAACAAAAATCTGAATTAGCAAACAAAAATCTGAATTAGCAAAAAAAAAATTATAAAAAAAAATCTGAATTAGCAAAAAAAAATTAGAAAAAAAAAATCTGAATTAGCAAAAAAAAAAAAAATTAGAAAAAAAATCTGAATTAGCAAAAAAATCTGAATTAGCAAAAAAAAAAAATTAGAAAAAAACAAAAATCTGAATTAGCAAACAAAAATCTGAATTAGCAAAAAAAAAATATAAAAAAAATCTGAATTAGCAAAAAAAAATTAGAAAAAAAAATCTGAATTAGCAAAAAAAAAAAAATTAGAAAAAAAAATCTGAATTAGCAAAAAAATCTGAATTAGCAAAAAAAAAATCTGAATTAGCAAAAAAAAAAAATCTGAATTAGCAAAAAAAAAATAAAAATTAGCAAAAAAAATTTGAAAAAAAATCTTAATTAGCAAAAAAAAAATATGAATTAGAAAAATAAAAATAAAAAAAATCTGAATTACCAAAAAAAAAAAAATCTGAATTAGCAAAAAAAAAAAAATTAGAAAAAAAAAATAAAAATTAGCAAAAAAAAATCTGAATTAGCAAAAAAAATCTGAATTAGCAAAAAAAATCTGAATTAGCAAAAAAAAAATTAGAAAAAAAAAATCTGAATTAGCAAAAAAAAAAAAAAAACAAAAATCTGAGTTAGCAAAAAAAAAAAAAAAAAAAAAAATCTGAATTAGCAAAAAAAAAAAAAACTCTGAATTAGCAAAAAAAAAATAAAAATTAGCAAAAAAAAATTAAAAAAAAAAATCTGAATTAGCAAAAAATTAACAAAATAAATTAGAAAAAAAAATCTGAATTAGCAAAAAAAAAAAAAAAATAGCAAAAAAAAAATCTGGATTAGCAAAAAAAAATCTGAATTAGCAAAAAAAAAAAAATCTGAATTAGCAAAAAAAAAATCTGAATTAGCAAAAAAAATAAAATCTGAATTACCAAAAAAAAAAAAAAATAAGAAAAAAAATCTGAATTACCAAAAAAAAAATCTGAATCGCAAAAAAAAAAAAAAATCTGAATTACAAAAAAAAAAAAAAAATCTGAATTAGCAAAAAATCTGAATTAGCAAAAAAAAAAAAAATCTGAATTAGCAAAAAAAAAAATAAAAATTAGAAAAAAAAAATCTGAATTAGCAAAAAAAATAAACTCTGAATTAGCAAAAAAAAAAAAATCTTCATTAGCAAAAAAAAAAAATATATGAATTAGCAAAAAAATCTGAATTAGCAAAAAAAATCTGAATTAGCAAAAAAAATCTGAATTTGCAAAAAAATAAAAATTAGCAAAAAAAAAAAAATTAGCAAAAAAAAAAATAAAAATTAGCAAAAAAAATCTGAATTAGCAAAAAAAAAAATCTGAATTAGCAATAAAAACAAAAAAAAAATCTGAATTAACAAAAAAAAAAATCCAAAAAAAAAATCTGAATTAGCAAAAAAATAAAATCTGAATTACCAAAAAAAAAAAAAAAAAGAAAAAAAATCTGAATTAGCAAAAAAGATAAAATCTGAATTAGCAAAAAAAAAAATCTGAATTAGCAAAAAAAAAGGAAAAATTAGCAAAAAAAAATCTGAATTAGCAAAAAAAAATCTGAATTATCAAAAAAATCTGAATTAGCAAAAAAAAAAATTTGAAAAAAAATCTTAATTAGCAAAAAAAAAAATATGAATTACAAAAAAAAAATAAAAAAAATCTGAATTAGCAAAAAAAAAAAAAAAATTAACAAAAAAAATCTGAATTAGCAAAAAAAAATCTGAATTTGCAAAAAAATAAAATTAGCAAAAAAAAAAAATTTAGCAAAAAAAAAATAAAAATTAGCAAAAAAAAATCTGAATTAGCAAAAAAAATAAAATCTGAATTAGCAAAAAAAAAAAAAAATCTGAATTAGCAAAAAAAAAAAAAAAAATCTGAATTAGCAAAAAAAAAAAAAAAAAAAATCTGAATTAGCAAAAAAAATCTGAATTCGCAAAAAAAAAAAAAAATTAGCAAAAAAAAAATCTGAATTAGCAAAAAATTAGCAAAATAAATTAGAAAAAAAATCTGAATTAGCAGTAAAAAAAATAGCAAAAAAAATTAGCAAAAAAAAATCTGGATTAGCAAAAAAAATTATAAAAAAAAAATCTGAATTAGCAAAAAGAAATTAGAAAAAAAAATCTGAATTAGCAAAAAAAAATGAATTAGAAAAAAAAATCTGAATTAGCAAAAAAAAAAAAAATTAGAAAAAAAAAATAAAAATTAGCAAAAAAAAATCTGAATTAGCAAAAAAAATCTGAATTAGCAAAAAAAATCTGAATTAGCAAAAAAAAAATTAGAAAAAAAAATCTGAATTAGCAAAAAAAAAAAAAAACAAAAATCTGAGTTAGCAAAAAAAAAAAAAAAAAAAAAATCTGAATTAGAAAAAAAAAAAAAATCTGAATGAGCAAAAAAAAAAACTAAAAATTAGCAAAAAAAATCTGAATTAGCAAAAAAAAAAAATCTGAATTAGCAAAAAAAAAAAATTAGAAAAAAACAATAATCTGAATTAGCAAACAAAAATCTGAATTAGCAAAAAAAAAATTATAAAAAAAAATCTGAATTAGCAAAAAAAAATTAGAAAAAAAAATCTGAATTAGCAAAAAAAAAAAAAAATTAGAAAAAAAATCTGAATAAGCAAAAAAATCTGAATTAGCAAAAAAAAAATTAGAAAAAACAAAAATCTGAATTAGCAAACAAAAATCTGAATTAGCAAAAAAAATTATAAAAAAAATCTGAATTAGCAAAAAAAAATTAGAAAAAAAATCTGAATTAGCAAAAAAAAAAAAAATTAGAAAAAAAATCTGAATTAGCAAAAAAATCTGAATTAGCAAAAAAGAAAATCTGAATTAGCAAAAAAAAAAAAAATCTGAATTAGCAAAAAAAAAATAAAAATTAGCAAAAAAAAAATTAGCAAAAAAAATTTGAAAAAAAATCTGAATTAGCAAAAAAAAAAATCTGAATTAGCAAAAAAAAAAATTAGCAAAAAAAAATAAAAATTAGCAAAAAAAAATCTGAATTAGCAAAAAAAATCTGAATTAGCAAAAAAAAATTAGAAAAAAAATCTGAATTAGCAAAAAAAAAACAAAAATCTGAGTTAGCAAAAAAAAAAATCTGAATTAGCAAAAAAAAAAATTAGCAAAAAAATAAAAATTAGAAAAAAAAATCTGAATTAGCAAAAAAAATAAACTCTGAATTAGCAAAAAAAAAAAAAAAATCTGAATTAGCAAAAAAAAATATATGAATTAGCAAAAAAAATCTGAATTAGCAAAAAAAATCTGAATTAGCAAAAAAAAATCTGAATTTGCAAAAAAATAAAAATTAGCAAAAAAAAAAAAAATTAGCAAAAAAAAATAAAAATTAGCAAAAAAAAAATCTGAATTAGCAAAAAAAAAAAATCTGAATTAGCGAAAAAAAAATAAAATCTGAATTAGCAAAAAAAAAAAAAAAAAAAGAAAAAAAAATCTGAATTAGCAAAAAAAAAAAACAAAAATCTGAATTAGCAAAAAAAAATCTGAATTAGCAAAAAATTAGCAAAATAAATTAGAAAAAAAAATCTGAATTAGCAGAAAAAAAATTGGGATTAGCAAAAAAAAAATTATAAAAAAAAAATCTGAATTAGCAAAAAGAAATTAGAAAAAAAATCTGAATTAGCAAAAAAAAAAATCTGAAAAAAAAAAAATCTGAATTAGCAAAAAAAATAAAATCTGAATTACCAAAAAAAAAAATAAGAAAAAAAATCTGAATTAGCAAAAAAAATAAAATCTGAATTAGCAAAAAAAAAAAAAAAATCTGAATTAGAAAAAAAAAATTTGAAAAAAAAATCTGAATTAGCAAAAAAATAAAATCTGAATTACCAAAAAAAAAAAAATAAAAATTAGGAAAAAAAAAATCTGAATTAGCAAAAAGAAATCTGAATTAGCAAAAAAAAAGTAAAAATTAGCAAAAAAAAATCTGAATTAGCAAAAAAAAAATCTGAATTATCAAAAAAATCTGAATTAGCAAAAAAAATCTTAATTAGCAAAAAAAAAATATGAATTACAAAAAAAAATAAAAAAAATCTGAATTAGCAAAAAAAAAAAAAAAATTAACAAAAAAAATCTGAATTAGCAAAAAAAAATCTGAATTAGCAAAAAAAATCTGAATTTGCAAAAAAATAAAAATTAGCAAAAAAAAAAAATTAGCAAAAAAAAAAAATAAAAATAAAAAATCTGAATTAGCAAAAAAAAAAAAATCTGAATTAGCAAAAAAAAAAAATCTGAATTAGCAAAAAAAAAAAAATCTGAATTAGCAAAAAAAAAATCTGAATTAGCAAAAAAAAAAAAAAAAAATCTGAATTAGCAAAAAAAAATTAGAAAAAAACAAAAATCTGAATTACCAAAAAAAAATCTGAATTAGCAAAAAAAAATTATAAAAAAAAAAATCTGAATTAGCAAAAAAAAATCTGAATTAGCAAAAAAAAAAAAATAAAAATTAGCAAAAAAAATCTGAATTAGCAAAAAAAAAAAAAAACAAAAAAATTAGAAAAAAAAATCTGGATTAGCAAAAAAAAATTATAAAAAAAAAATCTGAATTAGCAAAAAAAAATGTGAATTAGCAAAAAAAAAAAAAAATTAAAAAAAAATCTGAATTAGAAAAAAAAAAAAATCTGAATTAGCAAAAAAAAAAAAACTAAAAATTAGCAAAAAAAATCTGAATTAGCAAAAAAAAAAAAAATCTGAATTAGCAAAAAAAAAAAATTAGAAAAAAACAAAAATCTGAATTAGCAAACAAAAATCTGAATTAGCAAAAAAAAAATTATAAAAAAAAATCTGAATTAGCAAAAAAAAATTAGAAAAAAAAAATCTGAATTAGCAAAAAAAAATAAAATTAGAAAAAAAATCTGAATTAGCAAAAAAATCTGAATTAGCAAAAAAAAAAAATTAGAAAAAAACAAAAATCTGAATTAGCAAACAAAAATCTGAATTAGCAAAAAAAAAATATAAAAAAAATCTGAAAAAATTAGAAAAAAAAATCTGAATTAGCAAAAAAAAAAAAATTAGAAAAAAAAATCTGAATTAGCAAAAAAATCTGAATTAGCAAAAAAAAAATCTGAATTAGCAAAAAAAAAAAATCTGAATTAGCAAAAAAAAAATAAAAATTAGCAAAAAAAATTTGAAAAAAAATCTTAATTAGCAAAAAAAAAATATGAATTAGAAAAATAAAAATAAAAAAAAATCTGAATTACCAAAAAAAAAAAAATCTGAATTAGCAAAAAAAAAAAAATTAGAAAAAAAAAATAAAAATTAGCAAAAAAAAATCTGAATTAGCAAAAAAAATCTGAATTAGCAAAAAAAATCTGAATTAGCAAAAAAAAAATTAGAAAAAAAAAATCTGAATTAGCAAAAAAAAAAAAAAAACAAAAATCTGAGTTAGCAAAAAAAAAAAAAAAAAAAAATCTGAATTAGCAAAAAAAAAAAAAACTCTGAATTAGCAAAAAAAAAATAAAAATTAGCAAAAAAAAATTAAAAAAAAAAAATCTGAATTAGCAAAAAATTAACAAAATAAATTAGAAAAAAAAATCTGAATTAGCAAAAAAAAAAAAAAATAGCAAAAAAAAAATCTGGATTAGCAAAAAAAAATCTGAATTAGCAAAAAAAAAAAATCTGAATTAGCAAAAAAAAAATCTGAATTAGCAAAAAAAATAAAATCTGAATTACCAAAAAAAAAAAAAAATAAGAAAAAAAATCTGAATTACCAAAAAAAAAAATCTGAATCGCAAAAAAAAAAAAAAATCTGAATTACAAAAAAAAAAAAAAATCTGAATTAGCAAAAAAATCTGAATTAGCAAAAAAAAAAAAAATCTGAATTAGCAAAAAAAAAAATAAAAATTAGAAAAAAAAAATCTGAATTAGCAAAAAAAATAAACTCTGAATTAGCAAAAAAAAAAAAATCTTCATTAGCAAAAAAAAAAAATATATGAATTAGCAAAAAAATCTGAATTAGCAAAAAAAATCTGAATTAGCAAAAAAAAATCTGAATTTGCAAAAAAATAAAAATTAGCAAAAAAAAAAAAAATTAGCAAAAAAAAATAAAAATTAGCAAAAAAAATCTGAATTAGCAAAAAAAAAAATCTGAATTAGCAATAAAAAACAAAAAAAAAATCTGAATTAACAAAAAAAAAAATCCAAAAAAAAAATCTGAATTAGCAAAAAAATAAAATCTGAATTACCAAAAAAAAAAAAAAAAAAGAAAAAAAATCTGAATTAGCAAAAAAGATAAAATCTGAATTAGCAAAAAAAAAAATCTGAATTAGCAAAAAAAAAGGAAAAATTAGCAAAAAAAAATCTGAATTAGCAAAAAAAAATCTGAATTATCAAAAAAATCTGAATTAGCAAAAAAAAAAATTTGAAAAAAAATCTTAATTAGCAAAAAAAAAAATATGAATTACAAAAAAAAAATAAAAAAAAATCTGAATTAGCAAAAAAAAAAAAAAAATTAACAAAAAAAATCTGAATTAGCAAAAAAAAATCTGAATTTGCAAAAAAATAAAAATTAGCAAAAAAAAAAAATTTAGCAAAAAAAAAATAAAAATTAGCAAAAAAAAATCTGAATTAGCAAAAAAAATAAAATCTGAATTAGCAAAAAAAAAAAAAAATCTGAATTAGCAAAAAAAAAAAAAAAAATCTGAATTAGCAAAAAAAAAAAAAAAAAAAATCTGAATTAGCAAAAAAAATCTGAATTCGCAAAAAAAAAAAAAAATTAGCAAAAAAAAAATCTGAATTAGCAAAAAATTAGCAAAATAAATTAGAAAAAAAATCTGAATTAGCAGTAAAAAAAATAGCAAAAAAAATTAGCAAAAAAAAATCTGGATTAGCAAAAAAAAATTATAAAAAAAAAATCTGAATTAGCAAAAAGAAATTAGAAAAAAAAATCTGAATTAGCAAAAAAAAATGAATTAGAAAAAAAAATCTGAATTAGCAAAAAAAAAAAAAAATCTGAATTAACAAAAAAAAACAAAAAAAAAAGCAAAAAAACAATCTGGATTAGCAAAAAAAAATTATAAAAAAAAAATCTGAATTAGCAAAAAAAAAAATCTGAATTAGCAAAAAAAATCTGAATTAGCAAAAAAAAAAAAAATCTGAATTACAAAAAAAAATCTGATTTAGCAAAAAAAAAAACTAAAAAATTGGGCAAAAAAAATCTGAATTAGCAAAAAAAAAAATTAGAAAAAAACAAAAATCTGAATTACCAAAAAAAAATCTGAATTAGCAAAAAAAATTATAAAAAAAAAAAATCTGAATTAGCAAAAAAAAAAAAAAAAAAATTAGCAAAAAAAAATCTGAATTAGCAAAAAATTAGCAAAATAAATTAGAAAAAAAAAATCTGAATTAGCAGTAAAAAAAATAGCAAAAAAAATTAGCAAAAAAAAAATCTGGATTAGCAAAAAAAAAATTATAAAAAAAAAATCTGAATTAGCAAAAAGAAATTAGAAAAAAATCTGAATTAGCAAAAAAAAATGAATTAGAAAAAAAAAATCTGAATTAGCAAAAAAAAAAAAAATCTGAATTAACAAAAAAAAAACAAAAAAAATCTGGATTAGCAAAAAAAAATTATAAAAAAAAAAATCTGAATTAGCAAAAAAAAAATCTGAATTAGCAAAAAAAAAAATTAGAAAAAAAATCTGAATTAGCAAAAAAAAAAAAAAAAATCTGAGTTAGAAAAAAAAATCTGATTTAGCAAAAAAAAAAAAAAACTAAAAAATTGGGCAAAAAAAATCTGAATTAGCAAAAAAAAAATCTGAATTAGCAAAAAAAAAAAATTAGAAAAAAACAAAAATCTGAATTACCAAAAAAAAATCTGAATTAGCAAAAAAAAAATTATAAAGAAAAAAATCTGAATTAGCAAAAAAAAATCTGAATTAGCAAAAAAAAAAAAAAATTAGAAAAAAATCTGAATTAGCAAAAAAATCTGAATTAGCAAAAAAAATAAATCTGAATTAGCAAAAAAAAAAAAAAATCTGAATTAGCAAAAAAAAAAAAACTAAAAATTAGCAAAAAAAAAATCTGAATTAGCAAAAAAAATCTGAATTAGCAAAAAAAAAGATAAAAATTAGCAAAAAAAAAAATTAGCAAAAAAAAATTTGAAAAAAAATATTAATTAGCAAAAAAAAAATATGAATTAGAAAAAAAAATAAAAAAATCTGAATTAGCAAAAAAAAAAATCTGAATTAGCAAAAAAAAAATAAAAATTAGCAAAAAAAATCTGAATTAGCAAAAAAAAAAATCTGAATAAGCAAAAAAAAATCTGAATTTGCAAAAAAAAAAATAAAAATTTGCAAAAAAAAAAATCTGAATTAGCAAAAAAAAGCAAAAAAAAAGCAAAAAAAAAATTAGAAAAAAAAAATCTGAATTAGTAAAAAATTAACAAAATAAATTAGAAAAAAAATCTGAATTAGCAAAAAAAAAAAAATAGCAAAAAAAATTAGCAAAAACAAAATCTGGATTAGCAAAAAAAAAATTATAAAAATAAAAATCTGAATTAGCAAAAAAAAAAAATCTGAATTAGCAAAAAAAAAATCTGAATTAGCAAAAAAAATAAAATCTGAATTAGCAAAAAAAAGTAAAAATTAGCAAAAAGATCTGAATTAGCAAAAAAAAATCTGAATTAGCAAAAAAAAAATCTGATTTAGCAAAAAAAATTAGAAAAAAAAATTTGAATTAGCAAAAAAAAAAAAAATCTGAATTAGAAAAAAAAAAATATGAATTAGCAAAAAAAAAATAAAAATTAGCAAAAAAAAAAATTAGCAAAAAAAAATTTGAAAAAAAATATTAATTAGCAAAAAAAAAATCTGAATTAGCAAAAACAAAAAAAAATCTGAATTAGCAAAAAAAAAAAAAATCTGAATTAGCAAAAAAATGTAAAAATTAGCAAAAAAAATCTGAATTAGCAAAAAAAAAAAAATCTGAATTAGCAAAACAAATAAAATCTGAATTAGCAAAAAAAAAAATCTGAATTAGCAAAAAAAATTAGAAAAAAAAAATCTGAATTAGCAAAAAAAAATAAAATCTGAATTAGCAAAAAAAAAAATCTGAATAAGCAAAAAAAATAAAATCTGAATTAGCAAAAAAAAAAAAATCTGAATTAGCAAAAAAAAAAAAAAAATTGAATTCGCAAAAAAAAAAAATCTGAATTAGAAAAAAAAAATCTAAATTAGCAAAAAAAAAACTAAAAATTAGCAAAATAAATTAGAAAAAAAAATCTGAATTAGCAAAAAAAAAAATAGCAAAAAAAAAATCTAGATTAGCAAAAAAAAATAAAATCTGAATTAGCAAAAAAAAGTAAAAATTAGCAAAAAAAATCTGAATTAGCAAAAAAAAAAAAAATCAGATTTAGCAAAAAAAAAATTTGAATTAGCAAAAAAAAAAAATCTGAATTAGGAAAAAAAATCTGAATTAGCAAAAAAAATAAAAATTAGCAAAAAAAAAAATTAGCAAAAAAAAATTTGAAAAAAAATATTAATTAGCAAAAAAAAAAATATGAATTAGAAAAAAAAATAAAAAAAATCTGAATTAGCAAAAAAAAAAATCTGAATTAGCAAAAAAAATAAAAATTAGCAAAAAAAATCTGAATTAGCAAAAAATAAAAAAAATCTGAATTAGCAAAAAAAAAAAAATCTGAATTAGCAAAAAAAATAGAAAAAAAAATTGAATTAGCAAAAAAAAAAATCTGAATTAGAAAAAAAATCTAAATTAGCAAAAAAAAAAACTAAAAATTAGCAAAATAAATTAGAAAAAAATCTGAATTAGCAAAAAAAAAATCTGGATTAGCAAAAAAAATAAAATCTGAATTAGCAAAAAAAAAAAGTAAAAATTAGCAAAAAAAAATCTGAATTAGCAAAAAAAAAAAAATCAGATTTAGCAAAAAAAAAAATTAGAAAAAAAAAATTTGAATTAGCAAAAAAAAAAAAATCTGAATTAGAAAAAAAAAATCTGAATTAGCAAAAAAAAAATAAAATCTGAATTAGCAAAAAAAAAAAAAAAAAAATTAGAAGAAAAAAAAATCTGAATTAGTAAAAACAAATAAAATCTGAATTAGCAAAAAAAAAAAAAAAAAAAATCTGGATTAGCAAAAAAAAAAATTATAAAAATAAAAATCTGAATTAGCAAAAAAAAAAATCTGAATTAGCAAAAAAAAAAATCTGAATTAGCAAAAAAAATAAAATCTGAATTAGCAAAAAAAAGTAAAAATTAGCAAAAAAAAATCTGAATCTGATTTAGCAAAAAAAAAAAAATAGAAAAAAAAATTTGAATTAGCAAAAAAAAAAAAAAAAATCTGAATTCGCAAAAAAAAAAAAATCTGAATTAACAAAAAAAAAAAATCTGAATTAGCAAAAAAAATCTGAATTTGCAAAAAAAAATAAAAATTTGCAAAAAAAAAAAAAATAGCAAGAAAAAAAAAATAAAAATTAGCAAAAAAAAATCTGAATTAGCAAAAAAAATCTGAATTAGCAAAAAAAAAAAAATTAGAAAAAAAAATCTGAATTAGCAAAAAAAAAAAATCTGAATTAGCAAAAAAAAAAAAAAAAAAAAAAAAAAAAAAAAAAAAAATCTGAATTAGCAAAAAAAAAATCTGAATTAGCAAAAAAAAAAAAATTAACAAAAAAAAAATTAGAAAAAAAAAATCTGAATTAGCAAAAACAAAAATTAGCAAAAAAAATTAGAAAAAAAAAATCTGAATTAGCAAAAAATTAACAAAATAAATTAGAAAAAAATCTGAATTAGCAAAAAAAAAAATAGCAAAAAAAATTAGCAAAAAAAAATCTGGATTAGCAAAAAAAAAATTATAAAAATAAAAATCTGAATTAGCAAAAAAAAATCTGAATTAGCAAAAAAAATAAAATCTGAATTAGCAAAAAAAAGTAAAAATTAGCAAAAAAAAAAGTCTGAATTAGCAAAAAAAAAATCTGAATTAGCAAAAAAAAATCTGATTTAGCAAAAAAAAATTAGAAAAAAAAAATTTGAATTAGCAAAAAAAAAAAAAAAATCTGAATTAGAAAAAAAAAAATCTGAATTAGCAAAAAAATCTGAATTAGCAAAGAAAAAAAAAAATCTGAATTAGCAAAAAATAAATAAAAATTAGAAGAAAAAAAAAATCTGAATTAGCAAAACAAATAAAATCTGAATTAGCAAAAAAAAAAAAAAAATCTGAATTAGCAAAAAAAAATTAGAAAAAAAAATCTGAATTAGCAAAAAAAATAAAATCTGAATTAGCAAAAAAAAGTAAAAATTAGCAAAAAAAAATCTGAATTAGCAAAAAAAAAAATCTGAATTAGCAAAAAAAAAAAAAAATCTGATTTAGAAAAAAAAAAAAAGAAAAAAATTAGAAAAAAAAAATTTGAATTAGCAAAAAAAAAATCTGAATTAGAAAAAAAAAAATCTGAATTAGCAAAAAAAAAAAAACTAAAAATTAGCAAAATAAATTAGAAAAAAAATCTGAATTAGCAAAAAAAAAAATAGCAAAAAAAAATTAGCAAAAAAAAAATCTGGATTAGCAAAAAAATAAAATCTGAATTAGCAAAAAAAAGTAAAAATTAGCAAAAAAAAATCTGAATTAGCAAAAAAAAAAAAATCTGATTTAGCAAAAAAAAAAAAAAAAAAATTAGAAAAAAAAAATTTGAATTAGCAAAAAAAAAAAAAAAATTAGAAAAAAAAATCTGACTTAGCAAAAAATCTGAATTAGCAAAAAAAAAAAAAATCTGAATTAGCAAAAAAAAAAAAAAAATTAGAAGAAAAAAAAATCTGAATTAGCAAAACAAATAAAATCTGAATTATCAAAAAAAAAAAAATCTGGATTAGCAAAAAAAAACTTATAAAAATAAAAATCTGAATTAGCAAAAAAAAAATCTGAATTAGCAAAAAAAAAAATCTGAATTAGCAAAAAAAATAAAATCTGAATTAGCAAAAAAAAGTAAATATTAGCAAAAAAAAAATCTGAATTAGCAAAAAAAAAAAATTCTGAATTAGCAAAAAAAAAAAAAAATCTGATTTAGCAAAAAAAAAAAAAAAATTAGAAAAAAAAATTTGAATTAGCAAAAAAAAAAAAAATCTGAATTCGCAAAAAAAAAAAAATCTGAATTAGCAAAAAAAAAAAAAATCTGAATTAGCAAAAAAATCTGAATTAGCAAAAAAAAATAAAATCTGAATTAGCAAAAAATAAATAAAAATTAGAAGAAAAAAAAATCTGAATTAGCAAATCAAATAAAATCTGAATTAGCAAAAAAAAAAAAAATCTTAATTAGCAAAAAAAAAAATTAGAAGAAAAAAATCTGAATTAGCAAAAAAAAAAAATCTGAATTAGCAAAAAAAAATCTGAATTAGCAAAAAAAATAAAATCTGAATTACCAAAAAATAATAAATAAAAATTAGGAAAAAAAAATCTGAATTAGCAAAAAAAAAAAAAAAAAAAAATTAGAAAAAAAAATTTGAATTAGCAAAAAAAAAAAAATCTGAATTAGAAAAAAAAAAATCTGAATTAGCAAAAAAAAAAAAAAACTAAAAATTAGCAAAATAAATTAGAAAAAAATCTGAATTAGCAAAAAAAAATAGCAAAAAAAAATTAGCAAAAAAAAAATCTGGATTAGCAAAAAAAAAATCTGAATTAGCAAAAAGAAATTAGAAAAAAAAAATCTGAATTAGGAAAAAAAAACATAAATTAGAAAAAAAAAATCTGAATTAGCAAAAAAAAAAACTAAAAATTAGCAAAAAAAATCTGAATTAGCAAAAAAAAAATCTGAATTAGCAAAAAAAAATAAATTAGAAAAAAACAAAAATCTGAATTAGCAAAAAAATCTGAATTAGCAAAAAAAAATTATAAAAAAAAATCTGAATTAGCAAAAAAAAAAAATCTGAATTAGCAAAAAAAAAAAAATAGAAAAAAAATCTGAATTAGCAAAAAAAAAAAATCTGAATTAGCAAAAAAAAAAACTAAAAATTAGCAAAAAAAAAAAATCTGAATTAGAAAAAAAAAATCTGAATTAGCAAAAAAAAATAAAAATTAGCAAAAAAAAAACTGAATTAGCAAAAAAAAAAACAATCTGAATTAGCAAAAAAAAATCTGAATTTGCAAAAAAAAAAAAAAAAAAAATTTGCAAAAAAAAAAATTAGCAAAAAAAATCTGAATTAGCAAAAAAAAAAAATCTGAATTAGCAAAAAAAAAAAAAAATCTGATTTATCAAAAAAAAAAAAAAAATTAGAAAAAAAAATTTGAATTAGCAAAAAAAAAAAAATCTGAATTAGCAAAAAAAAAAAAATAGAAAAAAAAATCTGAATTAGAAAATAAAAAAAATTAGCAAAAATCTGAATTAGCAAAAAATTAGCAAAATAAATTAGAAAAAAAATCTGAATTAGCAAAAAAAAAAAATATCTGAATTAACAAAAAAAAAAAAAATCTGAATTAGCAAAAAAAAAACTAAAAATTAGCAAAAAAAAAATCTGAATTAGAAAAAAACAATCTGAATTAGCAAAAAAAAAAAAAATTAGAAAAAAACAAAAATCTGAATTACCAAAAAAAAATCTGAATTAGCAAAAAAAAAATTATAAAGAAAAAAATCTGAATTAGCAAAAAAAAATCTGAATTAGCAAAAAAAAAAATTAGAAAAAAATCTGAATTAGCAAAAAAATCTGAATTAGCAAAAAAAATAAATCTGAGTTAGCAAAAAAAAAAAATCTGAATTAGCAAAAAAAAAAAACTAAAAATTAACAAAAAAAAAATCTGAATTAGCAAAAAAAATCTGAATTAGCAAAAAAAAAATAAAAATTAGCAAAAAAAAAAATTAGCAAAAAAAAATTTGAAAAAAAATATTAATTAGCAAAAAAAAAATATGAATTAGAAAAAAAAATAAAAAAATCTGAATTAGCAAAAAAAAAAATCTGAATTAGCAAAAAAAAATAAAAATTAGCAAAAAAAATCTGAATTAGCAAAAAAAAAAAATCTGAATTAGCAAAAAAAAATCTGATTTTGCAAAAAAAAAAAAAATCTGAATTAGCAAAAAAAATTAGAAAAAAAAATCTGAATTAGCAAAAAATTGCAAAAAAAATTAGCAAAAACAAAATCTGGATTAGCAAAAAAAAAATTATAAAAATAAAAATCTGAATTAGCAAAAAAAAAAATCTGAATTAGCAAAAAAAAATCTGAATTAGCAAAAAAAATAAAATCTGAATTAGCAAAAAAAAGTAAAAATTAGCAAAAAAAATCTGAATTAGCAAAAAAAAAAAATCTGAATTAGCAAAAAAAAAAAAAAAAATCTGATTTAGCAAAAAAAATTAGAAAAAAAAATTTGAATTAGCAAAAAAAAAAAAAATCTCAATTAGAAAAAAAAATCTGAATTAGCAAAAAAATCTGAATTAGCAAAAACAAAAAAAAATCTGAATTAGCAAAAAAAAAAAAATCTGAATTAGCAAAAAAATGTAAAAATTAGCAAAAAAAATCTGAATTAGCAAAAAAAAAAATCTGAATTAGCAAAACAAATAAAATCTGAATTAGCAAAAAAAAAAAAAATCTGAATTAGCAAAAAAAATTAGAAAAAAAAAATCTGAATTAGCAAAAAAAATAAAATCTGAATTAGCAAAAAAAAAAATCTGAATTAGCAAAAAAAATAAAATCTGAATTAGCAAAAAAAAAAAAAAATCTGAATTAGCAAAAAAAAAAAAAAAAAATTAGAAAAAAAAATTGAATTCGCAAAAAAAAAAAAATCTGAATTAGAAACAAAAAATCTAAATTAGCAAAAAAAAAACTAAAAATTAGCAAAATAAATTAGAAAAAAAATCTGAATTAGCAGTAAAAAAAATAGCAAAAAAAATTAGCAAAAAAAAATCTGGATTAGCAAAAAAAAATTATAAAAAAAAAATCTGAATTAGCAAAAAGAAATTAGAAAAAAAAATCTGAATTAGCAAAAAAAAAATGAATTAGAAAAAAAATCTGAATTAACAAAAAAAAAACAAAAAAAAAAGCAAAAAAACAATCTGGATTAGCAAAAAAAAATTATAAAAAAAAAATCTGAATTAGCAAAAAAAAAATCTGAATTAGCAAAAAAAATCTGAATTAGCAAAAAAAAAAAAAATCTGAATTAGAAAAAAAAATCTGATTTAGCAAAAAAAAAAACTAAAAAATTGGGCAAAAAAAATCTGAATTAGCAAAAAAAAAATCTGAATTAGCAAAAAAAAAATTAGAAAAAAACAAAAATCTGAATTACCAAAAAAAAATCTGAATTAGCAAAAAAAATTATAAAAAAAAAAATCTGAATTAGCAAAAAAAAATCTGAATTAGCACAAAAAAAAAAAAAAATTAGCAAAAAAAAATCTGAATTAGCAAAAAATTAGCAAAATAAATTAGAAAAAAAAAATCTGAATTAGCAGTAAAAAAAATAGCAAAAAAAATTAGCAAAAAAAAAATCTGGATTAGCAAAAAAAAAAATTATAAAAAAAAAATCTGAATTAGCAAAAAGAAATTAGAAAAAAATCTGAATTAGCAAAAAAAAATGAATTAGAAAAAAAAATCTGAATTAGCAAAAAAAAAAAAAATCTGAATTAACAAAAAAAAAAACAAAAAAAATCTGGATTAGCAAAAAAAAATTATAAAAAAAAAATCTGAATTAGCAAAAAAAAAATCTGAATTAGCAAAAAAAAAAATTAGAAAAAAAATCTCAATTAGCAAAAAAAAAAAAAAAAAAATCTGAATTAGAAAAAAAAATCTGATTTAGCAAAAAAAAAAAAAAACTAAAAAATTGGGCAAAAAAAATCTGAATTAGCAAAAAAAAAATCTGAATTAGCAAAAAAAAAAAATTAGAAAAAAACAAAAATCTGAATTACCAAAAAAAAATCTGAATTAGCAAAAAAAAAATTATAAAGAAAAAAATCTGAATTAGCAAAAAAAAATCTGAATTAGCAAAAAAAAAAAAAATTAGAAAAAAATCTGAATTAGCAAAAAAATCTGAATTAGCAAAAAAAATAAATCTGAATTAGCAAAAAAAAAAAATCTGAATTAGCAAAAAAAAAAAAACTAAAATTTAGCAAAAAAAAAATCTGAATTAGCAAAAAAAATCTGAATTAGCAAAAAAAAAAATAAAAATTAGCAAAAAAAAAATTAGCAAAAAAAAATTTGAAAAAAAATATTAATTAGCAAAAAAAAAATATGAATTAGAAAAAAAAATAAAAAAATCTGAATTAGCAAAAAAAAATCTGAATTAGCAAAAAAAAATAAAAATTAGCAAAAAAAATCTGAATTAGCAAAAAAAAAAATCTGAATAAGCAAAAAAAAATCTGAATTTGCAAAAAAAAAAATAAAAATTTGCAAAAAAAAAAATCTGAATTAGCAAAAAAAAAGCAAAAAAAAAGCAAAAAAAAATTAGAAAAAAAAATCTGAATTAGTAAAAAATTAACAAAATAAATTAGAAAAAAAATCTGAATTAGCAAAAAAAAAAAAATAGCAAAAAAAATTAGCAAAAACAAAATCTGGATTAGCAAAAAAAAAATTATAAAAATAAAAATCTGAATTAGCAAAAAAAAAAAATCTGAATTAGCAAAAAAAAAATCTGAATTAGCAAAAAAAATAAAATCTGAATTAGCAAAAAAAAGTAAAAATTAGCAAAAAAAATCTGAATTAGCAAAAAAAAAATCTGAATTAGCAAAAAAAAAATCTGATTTAGCAAAAAAAATTAGAAAAAAAAATTTGAATTAGCAAAAAAAAAAAAAATCTGAATTAGAAAAAAAAAATCTGAATTAGCAAAAAAAAAATAAAAATTAGCAAAAAAAAAAATTAGCAAAAAAAAATTTGAAAAAAAATATTAATTAGCAAAAAAAAAATCTGAATTAGCAAAAACAAAAAAAAATCTGAATTAGCAAAAAAAAAAAATCTGAATTAGCAAAAAAATGTAAAAATTAGCAAAAAAAATCTGAATTAGCAAAAAAAAAAAATCTGAATTAGCAAAACAAATAAAATCTGAATTAGCAAAAAAAAAAAAATCTGAATTAGCAAAAAAAATTAGAAAAAAAAAATCTGAATTAGCAAAAAAAATAAAATCTGAATTAGCAAAAAAAAAAATCTGAATTAGCAAAAAAAATAAAATCTGAATTAGCAAAAAAAAAAAAATCTGAATTAGCAAAAAAAAAAAAAAAAAAAATTAGAAAAAAAAAATTGAATTCGCAAAAAAAAAAATCTGAATTAGAAAAAAAAATCTAAATTAGCAAAAAAAAAACTAAAAATTAGCAAAATAAATTAGAAAAAAAAATCTGAATTAGCAAAAAAAAAATAGCAAAAAAAAAATCTGGATTAGCAAAAAAAAATAAAATCTGAATTAGCAAAAAAAAGTAAAAATTAGCAAAAAAAATCTGAATTAGCAAAAAAAAAAAAAAATCAGATTTAGCAAAAAAAAAATTTGAATTAGCAAAAAAAAAAAAATCTGAATTAGGAAAAAAAATCTGAATTAGCAAAAAAAATAAAAATTAGCAAAAAAAAAATTAACAAAAAAAAATTTGAAAAAAAATATTAATTAGCAAAAAAAAAAATATGAATTAGAAAAAAAAATAAAAAAAATCTGAATTAGCAAAAAAAAAATCTGAATTAGCAAAAAAAAATAAAAATTAGCAAAAAAAATCTGAATTAGCAAAAAATAAAAAAAATCTGAATTAGCAAAAAAAAAAAAATCTGAATTAGCAAAAAAATTAGAAAAAAAAAATTGAATTAGCAAAAAAAAAATCTGAATTAGAAAAAAAAATCTAAATTAGCAAAAAAAAAAACTAAAAATTAGCAAACTAAATTAGAAAAAAATCTGAATTAGCAAAAAAAAAATCTGGATTAGCAAAAAAAATAAAATCTGAATTAGCAAAAAAAAAAGTAAAAATTAGCAAAAAAAAAATCTGAATTAGCAAAAAAAAAAAAAATCAGATTTAGCAAAAAAAAAAATTAGAAAAAAAAAATTTGAATTAGCAAAAAAAAAAAATCTGAATTAGAAAAAAAAAATCTGAATTAGCAAAAAATAAAATAAAATCTGAATTAGCAAAAAAAAAAAAAAAAAATTAGAAGAAAAAAAAATCTGAATTAGCAAAAACAAATAAAATCTGAATTAGCAAAAAAAAAAAAAAAAAAATCTGGATTAGCAAAAAAAAAATTATAAAAATAAAAATCTGAATTAGCAAAAAAAAAATCTGAATTAGCAAAAAAAATAAAATCTGAATTAGCAAAAAAAAGTAAAAATTAGCAAAAAAAAATCTGAATCTGATTTAGCAAAAAAAAAAAATTAGAAAAAAAAAATTTGAATTAGCAAAAAAAAAAAAAAAAATCTGAATTCGCAAAAAAAAAAAAATCTGAATTAACAAAAAAAAAAATCTGAATTAGCAAAAAAAATCTGAATTTGCAAAAAAAAATAAAAATTTGCAAAAAAAAAAAAAAAATAGCAAGAAAAAAAAATAAAAATTAGCAAAAAAAAATCTGAATTAGCAAAAAAAATCTGAATTAGCAAAAAAAAAAAATTAGAAAAAAAAATCTGAATTAGCAAAAAAAAAAAAAAATCTGAATTAGCAAAAAAAAAAAAAAAAAAAAAAAAAAAAAAAAAAAAAAAAAAAAAAAAAAAAAAAAAAAAAATCTGAATTAGCAAAAAAAAAATCTGAATTAGCAAAAAAAAAAAATTAACAAAAAAAAAATTAGAAAAAAAAAATCTGAATTAGCAAAAAAAAAAAATTAGCAAAAAAAAATGAGAAAAAAAAATCTGAATTAGCAAAAAATTAACAAAATAAATTAGAAAAAAATCTGAATTAGCAAAAAAAAAAAATAGCAAAAAAAATTAGCAAAAAAAAATCTGGATTAGCAAAAAAAAAATTATAAAAATAAAAATCTGAATTAGCAAAAAAAAATCTGAATTAGCAAAAAAAATAAAATCTGAATTAGCAAAAAAAAGTAAAAATTAGCAAAAAAAAAGTCTGAATTAGCAAAAAAAAAATCTGAATTAGCAAAAAAAAAATCTGATTTAGCAAAAAAAATTAGAAAAAAAAAATTTGAATTAGCAAAAAAAAAAAAAAAAATCTGAATTAGAAAAAAAAAAATCTGAATTAGCAAAAAAATCTGAATTAGCAAAGAAAAAAAAAATCTGAATTAGCAAAAAATAAATAAAAATTAGAAGAAAAAAAAATCTGAATTAGCAAAACAAATAAAATCTGAATTAGCAAAAAAAAAAAAAAATCTGAATTAGCAAAAAAAAAATTAGAAAAAAAAATCTGAATTAGCAAAAAAAATAAAATCTGAATTAGCAAAAAAAAGTAAAAATTAGCAAAAAAAAATCTGAATTAGCAAAAAAAAAAAATCTGAATTAGCAAAAAAAAAAAAATCTGATTTAGCAAAAAAAAAAAAGAAAAAAATTAGAAAAAAAAAATTTGAATTAGCAAAAAAAAAAATCTGAATTAGAAAAAAAAATCTGAATTAGCAAAAAAAAAAAAACTAAAAATTAGCAAAATAAATTAGAAAAAAAATCTGAATTAGCAAAAAAAAAAAATAGCAAAAAAAAATTGGCAAAAAAAAAATCTGGATTAGCAAAAAAATAAAATCTGAATTAGCAAAAAAAAGTAAAAATTAGCAAAAAAAAAATCTGAATTAGCAAAAAAAAAAAAAATCTGATTTAGCAAAAAAAAAAAAAAAAAAAATTAGAAAAAAAAAATTTGAATTAGCAAAAAAAAAAAAATCTGAATTAGAAAAAAAAAATCTGACTTAGCAAAAAATCTGAATTAGCAAAAAAAAAAAAAATCTGAATTAGCAAAAAATCTGAATTAGCAAAAAAAAAAAAAAATCTGAATTAGCAAAAAAAAAATAAAAATTAGAAGAAAAAAAATCTGAATTAGCAAAACAAATAAAATCTGAATTATCAAAAAAAAAAAAAATCTGGATTAGCAAAAAAAAACTTATAAAAATAAAAATCTGAATTAGCAAAAAAAAAATCTGAATTAGCAAAAAAAAAAATCTGAATTAGCAAAAAAAATAAAATCTGAATTAGCAAAAAAAAGTAAATATTAGCAAAAAAAAAATCTGAATTAGCAAAAAAAAAAATTCTGAATTAGCAAAAAAAAAAAAAATCTGATTTAGCAAAAAAAAAAAAAAAAATTAAAAAAAAAAATTTGAATTAGCAAAAAAAAAAAAAATCTGAATTCGCAAAAAAAAAAAAATCTGAATTAGCAAAAAAAAAAAAAATCTGAATTAGCAAAAAAATCTGAATTAGCAAAAAAAAATAAAATCTGAATTAGCAAAAAATAAATAAAAATTAGAAGAAAAAAAAATCTGAATTAGCAAATCAAATAAAATCTGAATTAGCAAAAAAAAAAAAAATCTTAATTAGCAAAAAAAAAAATTAGAAGAAAAAAATCTGAATTAGCAAAAAAAAAAAATCTGAATTAGCAAAAAAAAATCTGAATTAGCAAAAAAAATAAAATCTGAATTACCAAAAAATAATAAATAAAAATTAGGAAAAAAAAATTTGAATTAGCAAAAAAAAAAAAAAAAATTAGAAAAAAAAATTTGAATTAGCAAAAAAAAAAAAATCTGAATTAGAAAAAAAAAAATCTGAATTAGCAAAAAAAAAAAAAAACTAAAAATTAGCAAAATAAATTAGAAAAAAAATCTGAATTAGCAAAAAAAAATAGCAAAAAAAAATTAGCAAAAAAAAAATCTGGATTAGCAAAAAAAAAATCTGAATTAGCAAAAAGAAATTAGAAAAAAAAAATCTGAATTAGGAAAAAAAACATAAATTAGAAAAAAAAATCTGAATTAGCAAAAAAAAAAAAATCTGAATTAGAAAAAAAAAATCTGAGTTAGCAAAAATAAAAAACTAAAAATTAGCAAAAAAAATCTGAATTAGCAAAAAAAAAATCTGAATTAGCAAAAAAAAAAAAATTAGAAAAAAACAAAAATCTGAATTAGCAAAAAAATCTGAATTAGCAAAAAAAAATTATAAAAAAAAATCTGAATTAGCAAAAAAAAAAAATCTGAATTAGCAAAAAAAAAAAAATAGAAAAAAAATCTGAATTAGCAAAAAAAAAAAAATCTGAATTAGCAAAAAAAAAACTAAAAATTAGCAAAAAAAAAAAATCTGAATTAGAAAAAAAAAATCTGAATTAGCAAAAAAAAATAAAAATTAGCAAAAAAAAAACTGAATTAGCAAAAAAAAAAACAATCTGAATTAGCAAAAAAAAATCTGAATTAGCAAAAAAAAAAAATCTGAATTAGCAAAAAAAAAACTAAAAATTAGCAAAAAAAAAAATCTGAATTAGAAAAAAAAAATCTGAATTAGCAAAAAAAAATCTGAATTAGCAAAAAAAAAAAATCTGAATTAGCAAAAAAAAAAAAAAATCTGATTTATCAAAAAAAAAAAAAAAATTAGAAAAAAAAATTTGAATTAGCAAAAAAAAAAAAATCTGAATTAGCAAAAAAAAAAAAATAGAAAAAAAAATCTGAATTAGAAAATAATAAAAATTAGCAAAAATCTGAATTAGCAAAAAATTAGCAAAATAAATTAGAAAAAAAATCTGAATTAGCAAAAAAAAAAAATATCTGAATTAACAAAAAAAAAAAAAATCTGAATTAGCAAAAAAAAAAACTAAAAATTAGCAAAAAAAAAATCTGAATTAGAAAAAAACAATCTGAATTAGCAAAAAAAAAAAATTAGAAAAAAACAAAAATCTGAATTACCAAAAAAAAATCTGAATTAGCAAAAAAAAAATTATAAAGAAAAAAATCTGAATTAGCAAAAAAAAATCTGAATTAGCAAAAAAAAAAAAATTAGAAAAAAATCTGAATTAGCAAAAAAATCTGAATTAGCAAAAAAAATAAATCTGAGTTAGCAAAAAAAAAAAATCTGAATTAGCAAAAAAAAAAACTAAAAATTAGCAAAAAAAAAATCTGAATTAGCAAAAAAAATCTGAATTAGCAAAAAAAAAAAATAAAAATTAGCAAAAACAAAAATTAGCAAAAAAAAATTTGAAAAAAAATATTAATTAGCAAAAAAAAAAATATGAATTAGAAAAAAAAATAAAAAAATCTGAATTAGCAAAAAAAAAATCTGAATTAGCAAAAAAAAATAAAAATTAGCAAAAAAAATCTGAATTAGCAAAAAAAAAAAATCTGAATTAGCAAAAAAAAATCTGAATTTGCAAAAAAAAAATAAAAATTTGCAAAAAAAAAAATCTGAATTAGCAAAAAAAAAATCTGAATTAGCAAAAAAAATAAAATCTGAATTAGCAAAAAAAAGTAAAAATTAGCAAAAAAAATCTGAATTAGCAAAAAAAAAATCTGAATTAGCAAAAAAAAAAAAAAATCTGATTTAGCAAAAAAAATTAGAAAAAAAAATTTGAATTAGCAAAACAAAAAAAAAATCTCAATTAGAAAAAAAAATCTGAATTAGCAAAAAAATCTGAATTAGCAAAAACAAAAAAAAATCTGAATTAGCAAAAAAAAAAAAATCTGAATTAGCAAAAAAATGTAAAAATTAGCAAAAAAAATCTGAATTAGCAAAAAAAAAAAAATCTGAATTAGCAAAACAAATAAAATCTGAATTAGCAAAAAAAAAAATCTGAATTAGCAAAAAAAATTAGAAAAAAAAAATCTGAATTAGCAAAAAAAATAAAATCTGAATTAGCAAAAAAAAAATCTGAATTAGCAAAAAAAATAAAATCTGAATTAGCAAAAAAAAAAAATCTGAATTAGCAAAAAAAAAAAAAAAAAAAATTAGAAAAAAAAATTGAATTCGCAAAAAAAAAAAAATCTGAATTAGAAAAAAAAAATCTAAATTAGCAAAAAAAAAACTAAAAATTAGCAAAATAAATTAGAAAAAAAAATCTGAATTAGCAAAAAAAAAATAGCAAAAAAAAAATCTGGATTAGCAAAAAAAATAAAATCTGAATTAGCAAAAAAAAGTTAAAATTAGCAAAAAAAATCTGAATTAGCAAAAAAAAAAAAATCAGATTTAGCAAAAAAAAATTTGAATTAGCAAAAAAAAAAAATCTGAATTAGGAAAAAAAATCTGAATTAGCAAAAAAAAATAAAAATTAGCAAAAAAAAAATTAGCAAAAAAAAAATTTGAAAAAAAATATTAATTAGCAAAAAAAAAATATGAATTAGAAAAAAAAATAAAAAAAATCTGAATTTGCAAAAAAAAAATCTGAATTAGCAAAAAAAAATAAAAATTAGCAAAAAAAATCTGAATTAACAAAAAAAAAAAAAAATCTGAATTAGCAAAAAAAAAATCTGAATTAGCAAAAAAAAAAAAATTAACAAAAAAAAAATTAGAAAAAAAAAATCTGAATTAGCAAAAAAATTAGCAAAAAAAAAATTAGAAAAAAAAAATCTGAATTAGCAAAAAATTAACAAAATAAATTAGAAAAAAATCTGAATTAGCAAAAAAAAAATAGCAAAAAAAATTAGCAAAAAAAATCTGGATTAGCAAAAAAAAATAAAATCTGAATTAGCAAAAAAAAGTAAAAATTAGAAAAAAAAATCTGAATTAGCAAAAAAAAAAAATCAGATTTAGCAAAAAAAAAATTTGAATTAGCAAAAAAAAAAAAAATCTGAATTAGCAAAAAAAATAAAAATTAGCAAAAAAAAAATTAGCAAAAAAAAATTTGAAAAAAAATATTAATTAGCAAAAAAAAAATAAAAAAAATCTGAATTAGCAAAAAAAAAAATCTGAATTAGCAAAAAAAAATAAAAATTAGCAAAAAAAATCTGAATTAGCAAAAAATAAAAAAAATCTGAATTAGCAAAAAAAAAAAAAAATTAGAAGAAAAAAAAAATCTGAAATAGCAAAAACAAATAAAATCTGAATTAGCAAAAAAAAAAAAAAAAAAAATCTGGATTAGCAAAAAAAAAATTATAAAAATAAAAATCTGAATTAGCAAAAAAAAAATCTGAATTAGCAAAAAAAAAAATCTGAATTAGCAAAAAAAATAAAATCTGAATTAGCAAAAAAAAGTAAAAATTAGCAAAAAAAAATCTGAATTAGCAAAAAAAAAATCTGAATTAGCAAAAAAAAAAAATCTGATTTAGCAAAAAAAAAAAAATTTGAATTAGCAAAAAAAAAAAAAATCTGAATTCGCAAAAAAAAAAAATCTGAATTAACAAAAAAAAAAAATCTGAATTAGCAAAAAAAAATCTGAATTTGCAAAAAAAAATAAAAATTTGCAAAAAAAAAAAAAAAAAATAGCAAGAAAAAAAAAATAAAAATTAGCAAAAAAAAATCTGAATTAGCAAAAAAAATCTGAATTAGCAAAAAAAAAAAATTAGAAAAAAAAATCTGAATTAGCAAAAAAAAAAAAAAAAAAAAAAAAAAAAAAAAAAAAAACTGAATTAGCAAAAAAAAAAATCTGAATTAGCAAAAAAAAAAAATTAACAAAAAAAAAATTAGAAAAAAAAAATCTGAATTAGCAAAAAAAAAAAAAATAGCAAAAAAAAATTAGAAAAAAAAAATCTGAATTAGCAAAAAATTAACAAAATAAATTAGAAAAAAATCTGAGTTAGCAAAAAAAAAAAATAGCAAAAAAAATTAGCAAAAAAAAAAATCTGGATCAGCAAAAAAAAAATTTAAAAATAAAAATCTGAATTAGCAAAAAAAAATCTGAATTAGCAAAAAAAATAAAATCTGAATTAGCAAAAAAAAGTAAAAATTAGCAAAAAAAAAAGTCTGAATTAGCAAAAAAAAAATCTGAATTAGCAAAAAAAAAATCTGATTTAGCAAAAAAAATTAGAAAAAAAAAATTTGAATTAGCAAAAAAAAAAAAAAAAAAAATCTGAATTAGAAAAAAAAAATCTGAATTAGCAAAAAAATCTGAATTAGCAAAAAAAAAAAAAATCTGAATTAGCAAAAAATAAATAAAAATTAGAAGAAAAAAAAATCTGAATTAGCAAAACAAATAAAATTTGAATTAGCAAAAAAAAAAAAAAATCTGAATTAGCAAAAAAAAAATTAGAAAAAAAAATCTGAATTAGCAAAAAAAATAAAATCTGAATTAGCAACAAAAAGTAAAAATTAGCAAAAAAAAATCTGAATTAGCAAAAAAAAAAAATCTGAATTAGCAAAAAAAAAAAAATCTGATTTAGCAAAAAAAAAAAAAAAAAAAAATTAGAAAAAAAAAATTTGAATTAGCAAAAAAAAAAATCTGAATTAGAAAAAAAAAATCTGAATTAGCAAAAAAAAAAACTAAAAATTAGCAAAATAAATTAGAAAAAAAAATCTGAATTAGCAAAAAAAAAATAGCAAAAAAAAATTAGCAAAAAAAAAATCTGGATTAGCAAAAAAATAAAATCTGAATTAGCAAAAAAAAGTAAAAATTAGCAAAAAAAAATCTGAATTAGCAAAAAAAAAAAAAAATCTGATTTAGCAAAAAAAAAAAAAAAAAATTAGAAAAAGAAATTTGAATTAGCAAAAAAAAAAAAATCTGAATTAGAAAAAAAAAATCTGACTTAGCAAAAAATCTGAATTAGCAAAAAAAAAAAATCTGAATTAGCAAAAAAAAAATAAAAATTAGAAGAAAAAAAAATCTGAATTAGCAAATCAAATAAAATCTGAATTAGCAAAAAAAAAAAAAA
Source organism: Dioctria linearis (assembly GCA_963930735.1). Lineage (NCBI taxonomy): Eukaryota > Metazoa > Arthropoda > Insecta > Diptera > Asilidae > Dioctria > Dioctria linearis. The sequence continues at coordinate 76,537 of CAWVNZ010000191.1, read as the reverse complement.
TCTTAATTAGCAAAAAAAAAAATTAGAAGAAAAAAATCTGAATTAGCAAAAAAAAAAAATCTGAATTAGCAAAAAAAAATCTGAATTAGCAAAAAAAATAAAATCTGAATTACCAAAAAATAATAAATAAAAATTAGGAAAAAAAAATCTGAATTAGCAAAAAAAAAAAAAAAATTAGAAAAAAAAATTTGAATTAGCAAAAAAAAAAAAAATCTGAATTAGAAAAAAAAAATCTGAATTAGCAAAAAAAAAATAAAAATTAGCAAAAAAAAAAATTAGCAAAAAAAAATTTGAAAAAAAATATTAATTAGCAAAAAAAAAATCTGAATTAGCAAAAACAAAAAAAAATCTGAATTAGCAAAAAAAAAAAAATCTGAATTAGCAAAAAAATGTAAAAATTAGCAAAAAAAATCTGAATTAGCAAAAAAAAAAAATCTGAATTAGCAAAACAAATAAAATCTGAATTAGCAAAAAAAAAAAAATCTGAATTAGCAAAAAAAATTAGAAAAAAAAAATCTGAATTAGCAAAAAAAATAAAATCTGAATTAGCAAAAAAAAAAATCTGAATTAGCAAAAAAAATAAAATCTGAATTAGCAAAAAAAAAAAAAATCTGAATTAGCAAAAAAAAAAAAAAAAAAAATTAGAAAAAAAAAATTGAATTCGCAAAAAAAAAAATCTGAATTAGAAAAAAAAATCTAAATTAGCAAAAAAAAAACTAAAAATTAGCAAAATAAATTAGAAAAAAAAATCTGAATTAGCAAAAAAAAAATAGCAAAAAAAAAATCTGGATTAGCAAAAAAAAATAAAATCTGAATTAGCAAAAAAAAGTAAAAATTAGCAAAAAAAATCTGAATTAGCAAAAAAAAAAAAAATCAGATTTAGCAAAAAAAAAATTTGAATTAGCAAAAAAAAAAAATCTGAATTAGGAAAAAAAATCTGAATTAGCAAAAAAAATAAAAATTAGCAAAAAAAAAATTAACAAAAAAAAATTTGAAAAAAAATATTAATTAGCAAAAAAAAAAATATGAATTAGAAAAAAAAATAAAAAAAATCTGAATTAGCAAAAAAAAATCTGAATTAGCAAAAAAAAATAAAAATTAGCAAAAAAAATCTGAATTAGCAAAAAATAAAAAAAATCTGAATTAGCAAAAAAAAAAAATCTGAATTAGCAAAAAAATTAGAAAAAAAAAATTTAATTAGCAAAAAAAAAATCTGAATTAGAAAAAAAAATCTAAATTAGCAAAAAAAAAAACTAAAAATTAGCAAACTAAATTAGAAAAAAATCTGAATTAGCAAAAAAAAAAATCTGGATTAGCAAAAAAAATAAAATCTGAATTAGCAAAAAAAAAAGTAAAAATTAGCAAAAAAAAAATCTGAATTAGCAAAAAGAAATTAGAAAAAAAAATCTGAATTAGCAAAAAAAAAAAAATAGCAAAAAAAATTAGCAAAAACAAAATCTGGATTAGCAAAAAAAAAATTATAAAAATAAAAATCTGAATTAGCAAAAAAAAAAATCTGAATTAGCAAAAAAAAAATCTGAATTAGCAAAAAAAATAAAATCTGAATTAGCAAAAAAAAGTAAAAATTAGCAAAAAAAATCTGAATTAGCAAAAAAAAAATCTGAATTAGCAAAAAAAAAATCTGATTTAGCAAAAAAAATTAGAAAAAAAAATTTGAATTAGCAAAAAAAAAAAAAATCTGAATTAGAAAAAAAAAATCTGAATTAGCAAAAAAAAAATAAAAATTAGCAAAAAAAAAAATTAGCAAAAAAAAATTTGAAAAAAAATATTAATTAGCAAAAAAAAATCTGAATTAGCAAAAACAAAAAAAAATCTGAATTAGCAAAAAAAAAAAAATCTGAATTAGCAAAAAAATGTAAAAATTAGCAAAAAAAATCTGAATTAGCAAAAAAAAAAAATCTGAATTAGCAAAACAAATAAAATCTGAATTAGCAAAAAAAAAAAAATCTGAATTAGCAAAAAAAATTAGAAAAAAAAAATCTGAATTAGCAAAAAAAATAAAATCTGAATTAGCAAAAAAAAAAATCTGAATTAGCAAAAAAAATAAAATCTGAATTAGCAAAAAAAAAAAAAATCTGAATTAGCAAAAAAAAAAAAAAAAAAAAATTAGAAAAAAAAAATTGAATTCGCAAAAAAAAAAATCTGAATTAGAAAAAAAATCTAAATTAGCAAAAAAAAAACTAAAAATTAGCAAAATAAAATAGAAAAAAAAATCTGAATTAGCAAAAAAAAAATAGCAAAAAAAAAATCTGGATTAGCAAAAAAAAATAAAATCTGAATTAGCAAAAAAAAGTAAAAATTAGCAAAAAAAATCTGAATTAGCAAAAAAAAAAAAAATCAGATTTAGCAAAAAAAAAATTTTAATTAGCAAAAAAAAAAAATCTGAATTAGGAAAAAAAATCTGATTTAGCAAAAAAAATAAAAATTAGCAAAAAAAAAATTAACAAAAAAAAATTTGAAAAAAAATATTAATTAGCAAAAAAAAAAAATATGAATTAGAAAAAAAAATAAAAAAAATCTGAATTAGCAAAAAAAAAATCTGAATTAGCAAAAAAAAATAAAAATTAGCAAAAAAAATCTGAATTAGCAAAAAATAAAAAAAATCTGAATTAGCAAAAAAAAAAAAATCTGAATTAGCAAAAAAATTAGAAAAAAAAAATTGAATTAGCAAAAAAAAAATCTGAATTAGAAAAAAAAATCTAAATTAGCAAAAAAAAAAACTAAAAATTAGCAAACTAAATTAGAAAAAAATCTGAATTAGCAAAAAAAAAAATCTGGATTAGCAAAAAAAATAAAATCTGAATTAGCAAAAAAAAAAGTAAAAATTAGCAAAAAAAAAATCTGAATTAGCAAAAAAAAAAAAAATCAGATTTAGCAAAAAAAAAAATTAGAAAAAAAAAATTTGAATTAGCAAAAAAAAAAAAATCTGAATTAGAAAAAAAAAATCTGAATTAGCAAAAAAAAAAATAAAATCTGAATTAGCAAAAAAAAAAAAAAAAAAATTAGAAGAAAAAAAAATCTGAATTAGCAAAAACAAATAAAATCTGAATTAGCAAAAAAAAAAAAAAAAAAATCTGGATTAGCAAAAAAAAAATTATAAAAATAAAAATCTGAATTAGCAAAAAAAAAATCTGAATTAGCAAAAAAAAATAAAATCTGAATTAGCAAAAAAAAGTAAAAATTAGCAAAAAAAAATCTGAATCTGATTTAGCAAAAAAAAAAAATTAGAAAAAAAAAATTTGAATTAGCAAAAAAAAAAAAAAAAAATCTGAATTCGCAAAAAAAAAAAAATCTGAATTAACAAAAAAAAAAAATCTGAATTAGCAAAAAAAATCTGAATTTGCAAAAAAAAATAAAAATTTGCAAAAAAAAAAAAAATAGCAAGAAAAAAAAATAAAAATTAGCAAAAAAAAATCTGAATTAGCAAAAAAAATCTGAATTAGCAAAAAAAAAAAAATTAGAAAAAAAAATCTGAATTAGCAAAAAAAAAAAAAAAATCTGAATTAGCAAAAAAAAAAAAAAAAAAAAAAAAAAAAAAAAAAAAAAAAAAAAAAAAAAAAAAAAAAAAAAAAAAAAAAAAAAAAAATCTGAATTAGCAAAAAAAAAATCTGAATTAGCAAAAAAAAAAAAATTAACAAAAAAAAAATTAGAAAAAAAAAATCTGAATTAGCAAAAAAAAAAAATTAGCAAAAAAAAAAAATTAGCAAAAAAAAATGAGAAAAAAAAAATCTGAATTAGCAAAAAATTAACAAAATAAATTAAAAAAAAATCTGAATTAGCAAAAAAAAAAAATAGCAAAAAAAATTAGCAAAAAAAAATCTGGATTAGCAAAAAAAAAATTATAAAAATAAAAATCTGAATTAGCAAAAAAAAATCTGAATTAGCAAAAAAAATAAAATCTGAATTAGCAAAAAAAAGTAAAAATTAGCAAAAAAAAAGTCTGAATTAGCAAAAAAAAATCTGAATTAGCAAAAAAAAAATCTGATTTAGCAAAAAAAATTAGAAAAAAAAAATTTGAATTAGCAAAAAAAAAAAAAAAAATCTGAATTAGAAAAAAAAAAATCTGAATTAGCAAAAAAATCTGAATTAGCAAAGAAAAAAAAAAATCTGAATTAGCAAAAAATAAATAAAAATTAGAAGAAAAAAAAATCTGAATTAGCAAAACAAATAAAATCTGAATTAGCAAAAAAAAAAAAAAATCTGAATTAGCAAAAAAAAAATTAGAAAAAAAAATCTGAATTAGCAAAAAAAATAAAATCTGAATTAGCAAAAAAAAGTAAAAATTAGCAAAAAAAAATCTGAATTAGCAAAAAAAAAAAATCTGAATTAGCAAAAAAAAAAAAATCTGATTTAGCAAAAAAAAAAAAGAAAAAAATTAGAAAAAAAAAAATTTGAATTAGCAAAAAAAAAAATCTGAATTAGAAAAAAAAATCTGAATTAGCAAAAAAAAAAAAACTAAAAATTAGCAAAATAAATTAGAAAAAAAATCTGAATTAGCAAAAAAAAAATAGCAAAAAAAAATTGGCAAAAAAAAAATCTGGATTAGCAAAAAAATAAAATCTGAATTAGCAAAAAAAAGTAAAAATTAGCAAAAAAAAAATCTGAATTAGCAAAAAAAAAAAAAATCTGATTTAGCAAAAAAAAAAAAAAAAAATTAGAAAAAAAAAATTTGAATTAGCAAAAAAAAAAAAATCTGAATTAGAAAAAAAAAATCTGACTTAGCAAAAAATCTGAATTAGCAAAAAAAAAAAAAATCTGAATTAGCAAAAAAAAAATAAAAATTAGAAGAAAAAAAATCTGAATTAGCAAAACAAATAAAATCTGAATTATCAAAAAAAAAAAAAATCTGGATTAGCAAAAAAAAACTTATAAAAATAAAAATCTGAATTAGCAAAAAAAAAATCTGAATTAGCAAAAAAAAAAATCTGAATTAGCAAAAAAAATAAAATCTGAATTAGCAAAAAAAAGTAAATATTAGCAAAAAAAAAATCTGAATTAGCAAAAAAAAAAATTCTGAATTAGCAAAAAAAAAAAAAATCTGATTTAGCAAAAAAAAAAAAAAAAAAAAAAAAATTAAAAAAAAAAATTTGAATTAGCAAAAAAAAAAAAAAATCTGAATTCGCAAAAAAAAAAAAAATCTGAATTAGCAAAAAAAAAAAAAATCTGAATTAGCAAAAAAATCTGAATTAGCAAAAAAAATAAAATCTGAATTAGCAAAAAATAAATAAAAATTAGAAGAAAAAAAAATCTGAATTAGCAAATCAAATAAAATCTGAATTAGCAAAAAAAAAAAAAATCTTAATTAGCAAAAAAAAAAATTAGAAGAAAAAAATCTGAATTAGCAAAAAAAAAAAATCTGAATTAGCAAAAAAAAATCTGAATTAGCAAAAAAAATAAAATCTGAATTACCAAAAAATAATAAATAAAAATTAGGAAAAAAAAATCTGAATTAGCAAAAAAAAAAAAAAAAAAAAATAGAAAAAAAAATTTGAATTAGCAAAAAAAAAAAATCTGAATTAGAAAAAAAAAAATCTGAATTAGCAAAAAAAAAAAAAACTAAAAATTAGCAAAATAAATTAGAAAAAAAATCTGAATTAGCAAAAAAAAAATAGCAAAAAAAAATTAGCAAAAAAAAAATCTGGATTAGCAAAAAAAAAATCTGAATTAGCAAAAAGAAATTAGAAAAAAAAAATCTGAATTAGGAAAAAAAAACATAAATTAGAAAAAAAAATCTGAATTAGCAAAAAAAAAAAATCTGAATTAGAAAAAAAAAATCTGAGTTAGCAAAAATAAAAAACTAAAAATTAGCAAAAAAAATCTGAATTAGCAAAAAAAAAATCTGAATTAGCAAAAAAAAATAAATTAGAAAAAAACAAAAATCTGAATTAGCAAAAAAATCTGAATTAGCAAAAAAAAATTATAAAAAAAAATCTGAATTAGCAAAAAAAAAAAATCTGAATTAGCAAAAAAAAAAAAAAATAGAAAAAAAATCTGAATTAGCAAAAAAAAAAAAATCTGAATTAGCAAAAAAAAAACTAAAAATTAGCAAAAAAAAAAATCTGAATTAGAAAAAAAAAATCTGAATTAGCAAAAAAAAATAAAAATTAGCAAAAAAAAAACTGAATTAGCAAAAAAAAAACAATCTGAATTAGCAAAAAAAAATCTGAATTAGCAAAAAAAAAAAATCTGAATTAGCAAAAAAAAAACTAAAAATTAGCAAAAAAAAAATCTGAATTAGAAAAAAAAAATCTGAATTAGCAAAAAAAAATCTGAATTAGCAAAAAAAAAAAATCTGAATTAGCAAAAAAAAAAAAAAATCTGATTTATCAAAAAAAAAAAAAAAATTAGAAAAAAAAATTTGAATTAGCAAAAAAAAAAAAAATCTGAATTAGCAAAAAAAAAAAATAGAAAAAAAAATCTGAATTAGAAAATAATAAAAATTAGCAAAAATCTGAATTACCAAAAAATTAGCAAAATAAATTAGAAAAAAAATCTGAATTAGCAAAAAAAAAAAATATCTGAATTAACAAAAAAAAAAAAAATCTGAATTAGCAAAAAAAAAAACTAAAAATTAGCAAAAAAAAAATCTGAATTAGAAAAAAACAATCTGAATTAGCAAAAAAAAAAAATTAGAAAAAAACAAAAATCTGAATTACCAAAAAAAAATCTGAATTAGCAAAAAAAAAATTATAAAGAAAAAAATCTGAATTAGCAAAAAAAAATCTGAATTAGCAAAAAAAAAAAAATTAGAAAAAAATCTGAATTAGCAAAAAAATCTGAATTAGCAAAAAAAATAAATCTGAGTTAGCAAAAAAAAAAAATCTGAATTAGCAAAAAAAAAAACTAAAAATTAGCAAAAAAAAAATCTGAATTAGCAAAAAAAATCTGAATTAGCAAAAAAAAAAAATAAAAATTAGCAAAAAAAAAAATTAGCAAAAAAAAATTTGAAAAAAAATATTAATTAGCAAAAAAAAAATATGAATTAGAAAAAAAAATAAAAAAATCTGAATTAGCAAAAAAAAAATCTGAATTAGCAAAAAAAAATAAAAATTAGCAAAAAAAATCTGAATTAGCAAAAAAAAAAAATCTGAATTAGCAAAAAAAAATCTGAATTTGCAAAAAAAAAATAAAAATTTGCAAAAAAAAAAATCTGAATTAGCAAAAAAAAAATCTGAATTAGCAAAAAAAATAAAATCTGAATTAGCAAAAAAAAGTAAAAATTAGCAAAAAAAATCTGAATTAGCAAAAAAAAAATCTGAATTAGCAAAAAAAAAAAAAATCTGATTTAGCAAAAAAAATTAGAAAAAAAAATTTGAATTAGCAAAACAAAAAAAAATCTCAATTAGAAAAAAAAATCTGAATTAGCAAAAAAATCTGAATTAGCAAAAACAAAAAAAAATCTGAATTAGCAAAAAAAAAAAAATCTGAATTAGCAAAAAAATGTAAAAATTAGCAAAAAAAATCTGAATTAGCAAAAAAAAAAAATCTGAATTAGCAAAACAAATAAAATCTGAATTAGCAAAAAAAAAAAAATCTGAATTAGCAAAAAAAATTAGAAAAAAAAAATCTGAATTAGCAAAAAAAATAAAATCTGAATTAGCAAAAAAAAAAATCTGAATTAGCAAAAAAAATAAAATCTGAATTAGCAAAAAAAAAAAAAATCTGAATTAGCAAAAAAAAAAAAAAAAAAAAATTAGAAAAAAAAATTGAATTCGCAAAAAAAAAAAATCTGAATTAGAAAAAAAAAATCTAAATTAGCAAAAAAAAAACTAAAAATTAGCAAAATAAATTAGAAAAAAAAATCTGAATTAGCAAAAAAAAAATAGCAAAAAAAAAAATCTGGATTAGCAAAAAAAAATAAAATCTGAATTAGCAAAAAAAAGTTAAAATTAGCAAAAAAAATCTGAATTAGCAAAAAAAAAAAATCAGATTTAGCAAAAAAAAATTTGAATTAGCAAAAAAAAAAATCTGAATTAGGAAAAAAAATCTGAATTAGCAAAAAAAAAAAATCAGATTTAGCAAAAAAAAAATTTGAATTAGCAAAAAAAAAAAAATCTGAATTAGCAAAAAAAATAAAAATTAGCAAAAAAAAAATTAGCAAAAAAAAATTTGAAAAAAAATATTAATTAGCAAAAAAAAAATATGAATTAGAAAAAAAAATAAAAAAAATCTGAATTAGCAAAAAAAAAAATCTGAATTAGCAAAAAAAAATAAAAATTAGCAAAAAAAATCTGAATTAGCAAAAAATAAAAAAAATCTGAATTAGCAAAAAAAAAAAAAAATTAGAAGAAAAAAAAAATCTGAAATAGCAAAAACAAATAAAATCTGAATTAGCAAAAAAAAAAAAAAAAAAAATCTGGATTAGCAAAAAAAAAATTATAAAAATAAAAATCTGAATTAGCAAAAAAAAAATCTGAATTAGCAAAAAAAAAAATCTGAATTAGCAAAAAAAATAAAATCTGAATTAGCAAAAAAAAGTAAAAATTAGCAAAAAAAAATCTGAATTAGCAAAAAAAAAATCTGAATTAGCAAAAAAAAAAAAATCTGATTTAGCAAAAAAAAAAAAATTTGAATTAGCAAAAAAAAAAAAATTTGAATTAGCAAAAAAAAAAAAAAATTAGAAGAAAAAAAAAATCTGAAATAGCAAAAACAAATAAAAATCTGAATTAGCAAAAAAAAAATCTGAATTAGCAAAAAAAAAAATCTGAATTAGCAAAAAAAATAAAATCTGAATTAGCAAAAAAAAGTAAAAATTAGCAAAAAAAAATCTGAATTAGCAAAAAAAAAATCTGAATTAGCAAAAAAAAAAAAATCTGATTTAGCAAAAAAAAAAAAATTTGAATTAGCAAAAAAAAAAAAATTTGAATTAGCAAAAAAAAAAAATTAACAAAAAAAAAATTAGAAAAAAAAAATCTGAATTAGCAAAAAAAAAAAAAATAGCAAAAAAAAATTAGAAAAAAAAAATCTGAATTAGCAAAAAATTAACAAAATAAATTAGAAAAAAATCTGAGTTAGCAAAAAAAAAAAATAGCAAAAAAAATTAGCAAAAAAAAAAATCTGGATCAGCAAAAAAAAAATTTAAAAATAAAAATCTGAATTAGCAAAAAAAAATCTGAATTAGCAAAAAAAATAAAATCTGAATTAGCAAAAAAAAGTAAAAATTAGCAAAAAAAAAAGTCTGAATTAGCAAAAAAAAAATCTGAATTAGCAAAAAAAAAATCTGATTTAGCAAAAAAAATTAGAAAAAAAAAATTTGAATTAGCAAAAAAAAAAAAAAAAAAATCTGAATTAGAAAAAAAAAATCTGAATTAGCAAAAAAATCTGAATTAGCAAAAAAAAAAAAATCTGAATTAGCAAAAAATAAATAAAAATTAGAAGAAAAAAAAATCTGAATTAGCAAAACAAATAAAATTTGAATTAGCAAAAAAAAAAAAAAATCTGAATTAGCAAAAAAAAAATTAGAAAAAAAAATCTGAATTAGCAAAAAAAATAAAATCTGAATTAGCAACAAAAAGTAAAAATTAGCAAAAAAAAATCTGAATTAGCAAAAAAAAAAAATCTGAATTAGCAAAAAAAAAAAATCTGATTTAGCAAAAAAAAAAAAAAAAAAAATTAGAAAAAAAAAATTTGAATTAGCAAAAAAAAAAATCTGAATTAGAAAAAAAAAATCTGAATTAGCAAAAAAAAAAACTAAAAATTAGCAAAATAAATTAGAAAAAAAAATCTGAATTAGCAAAAAAAAAATAGCAAAAAAAAATTAGCAAAAAAAAAATCTGGATTAGCAAAAAAATAAAATCTGAATTAGCAAAAAAAAGTAAAAATTAGCAAAAAAAAATCTGAATTAGCAAAAAAAAAAAAAATCTGATTTAGCAAAAAAAAAAAAAAAAAATTAGAAAAAGAAATTTGAATTAGCAAAAAAAAAAAAATCTGAATTAGAAAAAAAAAATCTGACTTAGCAAAAAATCTGAATTAGCAAAAAAAAAAAATCTGAATTAGCAAAAAAAAAATAAAAATTAGAAGAAAAAAAAATCTGAATTAGCAAATCAAATAAAATCTGAATTAGCAAAAAAAAAAAAAATCTTAATTAGCAAAAAAAAAAATTAGAAGAAAAAAATCTGAATTAGCAAAAAAAAAAAATCTGAATTAGCAAAAAAAAATCTGAATTAGCAAAAAAAATAAAATCTGAATTACCAAAAAATAATAAATAAAAATTAGGAAAAAAAAATCTGAATTAGCAAAAAAAAAAAAAAAATTAGAAAAAAAAATTTGAATTAGCAAAAAAAAAAAAAATCTGAATTAGAAAAAAAAAATCTGAATTAGCAAAAAAAAAATAAAAATTAGCAAAAAAAAAAATTAGCAAAAAAAAATTTGAAAAAAAATATTAATTAGCAAAAAAAAAATCTGAATTAGCAAAAACAAAAAAAAATCTGAATTAGCAAAAAAAAAAAAATCTGAATTAGCAAAAAAATGTAAAAATTAGCAAAAAAAATCTGAATTAGCAAAAAAAAAAAATCTGAATTAGCAAAACAAATAAAATCTGAATTAGCAAAAAAAAAAAAATCTGAATTAGCAAAAAAAATTAGAAAAAAAAAATCTGAATTAGCAAAAAAAATAAAATCTGAATTAGCAAAAAAAAAAATCTGAATTAGCAAAAAAAATAAAATTAGCAAAAAAAAAAAAAAAAAAATTAGAAAAAAAAAATTGAATTCGCAAAAAAAAAAATCTGAATTAGAAAAAAAAATCTAAATTAGCAAAAAAAAAACTAAAAATTAGCAAAATAAATTAGAAAAAAAAATCTGAATTAGCAAAAAAAAAAATCTGGATTAGCAAAAAAAATAAAATCTGAATTAGCAAAAAAAAAAGTAAAAATTAGCAAAAAAAAAATCTGAATTAGCAAAAAGAAATTAGAAAAAAAAATCTGAATTAGCAAAAAAAAAAAAATAGCAAAAAAAATTAGCAAAAACAAAATCTGGATTAGCAAAAAAAAAATTATAAAAATAAAAATCTGAATTAGCAAAAAAAAAAATCTGAATTAGCAAAAAAAAAATCTGAATTAGCAAAAAAAATAAAATCTGAATTAGCAAAAAAAAGTAAAAATTAGCAAAAAAAATCTGAATTAGCAAAAAAAAAATCTGAATTAGCAAAAAAAAAATCTGATTTAGCAAAAAAAATTAGAAAAAAAAATTTGAATTAGCAAAAAAAAAAAAAATCTGAATTAGAAAAAAAAAATCTGAATTAGCAAAAAAAAAATAAAAATTAGCAAAAAAAAAAATTAGCAAAAAAAAATTTGAAAAAAAATATTAATTAGCAAAAAAAAAATCTGAATTAGCAAAAACAAAAAAAAATCTGAATTAGCAAAAAAAAAAAATCTGAATTAGCAAAAAAATGTAAAAATTAGCAAAAAAAATCTGAATTAGCAAAAAAAAAAAATCTGAATTAGCAAAACAAATAAAATCTGAATTAGCAAAAAAAAAAAAATCTGAATTAGCAAAAAAAATTAGAAAAAAAAAATCTGAATTAGCAAAAAAAATAAAATCTGAATTAGCAAAAAAAAAAATCTGAATTAGCAAAAAAAATAAAATCTGAATTAGCAAAAAAAAAAAAAATCTGAATTAGCAAAAAAAAAAAAAAAAAAAAATTAGAAAAAAAAAATTGAATTCGCAAAAAAAAAAATCTGAATTAGAAAAAAAAATCTAAATTAGCAAAAAAAAAACTAAAAATTAGCAAAATAAATTAGAAAAAAAAATCTGAATTAGCAAAAGAAAAATAGCAAAAAAAAAATCTGGATTAGCAAAAAAAAATAAAATCTGAATTAGCAAAAAAAAGTAAAAATTAGCAAAAAAAATCTGAATTAGCAAAAAAAAAAAAAATCAGATTTAGCAAAAAAAAAATTTGAATTAGCAAAAAAAAAAAATCTGAATTAGGAAAAAAAATCTGATTTAGCAAAAAAAATAAAAATTAGCAAAAAAAAAATTAACAAAAAAAAATTTGAAAAAAAATATTAATTAGCAAAAAAAAAATATGAATTAGAAAAAAAAATAAAAAAAATCTGAATTAGCAAAAAAAAAATCTGAATTAGCAAAAAAAAATAAAAATTAGCAAAAAAAATCTGAATTAGCAAAAAATAAAAAAAATCTGAATTAGCAAAAAAAAAAAAATCTGAATTAGCAAAAAAATTAGAAAAAAAAAATTGAATTAGCAAAAAAAAAATCTGAATTAGAAAAAAAAATCTAAATTAGCAAAAAAAAAAACTAAAAATTAGCAAACTAAATTAGAAAAAAATCTGAATTAGCAAAAAAAAAAATCTGGATTAGCAAAAAAAATAAAATCTGAATTAGCAAAAAAAAAAGTAAAAATTAGCAAAAAAAAAATCTGAATTAGCAAAAAAAAAAAAATCAGATTTAGCAAAAAAAAAAATTAGAAAAAAAAAATTTGAATTAGCAAAAAAAAAAAAATCTGAATTAGAAAAAAAAAATCTGAATTAGCAAAAAAAAAAATAAAATCTGAATTAGCAAAAAAAAAAAAAAAAAAAATTAGAAGAAAAAAAAATCTGAATTAGCAAAAACAAATAAAATCTGAATTAGCAAAAAAAAAAAAAAAAAAAATCTGGATTAGCAAAAAAAAAATTATAAAAATAAAAATCTGAATTAGCAAAAAAAAAATCTGAATTAGCAAAAAAAATAAAATCTGAATTAGCAAAAAAAAGTAAAAATTAGCAAAAAAAAATCTGAATCTGATTTAGCAAAAAAAAAAAATTAGAAAAAAAAAATTTGAATTAGCAAAAAAAAAAAAAAAAAATCTGAATTCGCAAAAAAAAAAAAATCTGAATTAACAAAAAAAAAAAATCTGAATTAGCAAAAAAAATCTGAATTTGCAAAAAAAAATAAAAATTTGCAAAAAAAAAAAAAATAGCAAGAAAAAAAAATAAAAATTAGCAAAAAAAAATCTGAATTAGCAAAAAAAATCTGAATTAGCAAAAAAAAAAAAATTAGAAAAAAAAATCTGAATTAGCAAAAAAAAAAAAAAATCTGAATTAGCAAAAAAAAAAAAAAAAAAAAAAAAAAAAAAAAAAAAAAAAAAAAAAAAAAAAAAAAAAATCTGAATTAGCAAAAAAAAAATCTGAATTAGCAAAAAAAAAAAAATTAACAAAAAAAAAATTAGAAAAAAAAAATCTGAATTAGCAAAAAAAAAAAATTAGCAAAAAAAAATGAGAAAAAAAAAATCTGAATTAGCAAAAAATTAACAAAATAAATTAAAAAAAAATCTGAATTAGCAAAAAAAAAAAATAGCAAAAAAAATTAGCAAAAAAAAATCTGGATTAGCAAAAAAAAAATTATAAAAATAAAAATCTGAATTAGCAAAAAAAAATCTGAATTAGCAAAAAAAATAAAATCTGAATTAGCAAAAAAAAGTAAAAATTAGCAAAAAAAAAGTCTGAATTAGCAAAAAAAAAATCTGAATTAGCAAAAAAAAAATCTGATTTAGCAAAAAAAATTAGAAAAAAAAAATTTGAATTAGCAAAAAAAAAAAAAAAAATCTGAATTAGAAAAAAAAAATCTGAATTAGCAAAAAAATCTGAATTAGCAAAGAAAAAAAAAAATCTGAATTAGCAAAAAATAAATAAAAATTAGAAGAAAAAAAAATCTGAATTAGCAAAACAAATAAAATCTGAATTAGCAAAAAAAAAAAAAAATCTGAATTAGCAAAAAAAAAATTAGAAAAAAAAATCTGAATTAGCAAAAAAAATAAAATCTGAATTAGCAAAAAAAAGTAAAAATTAGCAAAAAAAAATCTGAATTAGCAAAAAAAAAAAATCTGAATTAGCAAAAAAAAAAAAAATCTGATTTAGCAAAAAAAAAAAAGAAAAAAATTAGAAAAAAAAAATTTGAATTAGCAAAAAAAAAAATCTGAATTACAAAAAAAAATCTGAATTAGCAAAAAAAAAAAAACTAAAAATTAGCAAAATAAATTAGAAAAAAAATCTGAATTAGCAAAAAAAAAATAGCAAAAAAAAATTGGCAAAAAAAAAATCTGGATTAGCAAAAAAATAAAATCTGAATTAGCAAAAAAAAGTAAAAATTAGCAAAAAAAAAATCTGAATTAGCAAAAAAAAAAAAATCTGATTTAGCAAAAAAAAAAAAAAAAAAATTAGAAAAAAAAAATTTGAATTAGCAAAAAAAAAAAAATCTGAATTAGAAAAAAAAAATCTGACTTAGCAAAAAATCTGAATTAGCAAAAAAAAAAAAAAATCTGAATTAGCAAAAAAAAAATAAAAATTAGAAGAAAAAAAATCTGAATTAGCAAAACAAATAAAATCTGAATTATCAAAAAAAAAAAAATCTGGATTAGCAAAAAAAAACTTATAAAAATAAAAATCTGAATTAGCAAAAAAAAAATCTGAATTAGCAAAAAAAAAAATCTGAATTAGCAAAAAAAATAAAATCTGAATTAGCAAAAAAAAGTAAATATTAGCAAAAAAAAAATCTGAATTAGCAAAAAAAAAAATTCTGAATTAGCAAAAAAAAAAAAAATCTGATTTAGCAAAAAAAAAAAAAAAAAAAAAAAATTAAAAAAAAAAATTTGAATTAGCAAAAAAAAAAAAAATCTGAATTCGCAAAAAAAAAAAAAATCTGAATTAGCAAAAAAAAAAAAAATCTGAATTAGCAAAAAAATCTGAATTAGCAAAAAAAAATAAAATCTGAATTAGCAAAAAATAAATAAAAATTAGAAGAAAAAAAAATCTGAATTAGCAAATCAAATAAAATCTGAATTAGCAAAAAAAAAAAAAATCTTAATTAGCAAAAAAAAAATTAGAAGAAAAAAATCTGAATTAGCAAAAAAAAAAATCTGAATTAGCAAAAAAAAATCTGAATTAGCAAAAAAAATAAAATCTGAATTACCAAAAAATAATAAATAAAAATTAGGAAAAAAAAATCTGAATTAGCAAAAAAAAAAAAAAAAAATTAGAAAAAAAAATTTGAATTAGCAAAAAAAAAAAAATCTGAATTAGAAAAAAAAAATCTGAATTAGCAAAAAAAAAAAAAACTAAAAATTAGCAAAATAAATTAGAAAAAAAATCTGAATTAGCAAAAAAAAAATAGCAAAAAAAAATTAGCAAAAAAAAAATCTGGATTAGCAAAAAAAAAATCTGAATTAGCAAAAAGAAATTAGAAAAAAAAAATCTGAATTAGGAAAAAAAAAATTAGCAAAAAAAAAAAAATCTGAATTAGAAAAAAAAAATCTGAGTTAGCGAAAATAAAAAACTAAAAATTAGCAAAAAAAATCTGAATTAGCAAAAAAAAAATCTGAATTAGCAAAAAAAAAAAAATTAGAAAAAAACAAAAATCTGAATTAGCAAAAAAATCTGAATTAGCAAAAAAAAATTATAAAAAAAAATCTGAATTAGCAAAAAAAAAAAATCTGAATTAGCAAAAAAAAAAAAAAATAGAAAAAAAATCTGAATTAGCAAAAAAAAAAAAATCTGAATTAGCAAAAAAAAAACTAAAAATTAGCAAAAAAAAAAATCTGAATTAGAAAAAAAAAATCTGAATTAGCAAAAAAAAATAAAAATTAGCAAAAAAAAAACTGAATTAGCAAAAAAAAAAACAATCTGAATTAGCAAAAAAAAATCTGAATTAGCAAAAAAAAAAAATCTGAATTAGCAAAAAAAAAACTAAAAATTAGCAAAAAAAAAAAATCTGAATTAGAAAAAAAAAATCTGAATTAGCAAAAAAAAATCTGAATTAGCAAAAAAAAAAAATCTGAATTAGCAAAAAAAAAAAAAAATCTGATTTATCAAAAAAAAAAAAAAAATTAGAAAAAAAAATTTGAATTAGCAAAAAAAAAAAAAATCTGAATTAGCAAAAAAAAAAAAATAGAAAAAAAAATCTGAATTAGAAAATAATAAAAATTAGCAAAAATCTGAATTAGCAAAAAATTAGCAAAATAAATTAGAAAAAAAATCTGAATTAGCAAAAAAAAAAAAATATCTGAATTAACAAAAAAAAAAAAAATCTGAATTAGCAAAAAAAAAACTAAAAATTAGCAAAAAAAAAATCTGAATTAGAAAAAAACAATCTGAATTAGCAAAAAAAAAAAATTAGAAAAAAACAAAAATCTGAATTACCAAAAAAAAATCTGAATTAGCAAAAAAAAAATTATAAAGAAAAAAATCTGAATTAGCAAAAAAAAATCTGAATTAGCAAAAAAAAATCTGAATTAGCAAAAAAAAAAAAAATTAGAAAAAAATCTGAATTAGCAAAAAAATCTGAATTAGCAAAAAAAATAAATCTGAGTTAGCAAAAAAAAAAAATCTGAATTAGCAAAAAAAAAAACTAAAAATTAGCAAAAAAAAAATCTGAATTAGCAAAAAAAATCTGAATTAGCAAAAAAAAAAAATAAAAATTAGCAAAAAAAAAAATTAGCAAAAAAAAATTTGAAAAAAAATATTAATTAGCAAAAAAAAAATATGAATTAGAAAAAAAAATAAAAAAATCTGAATTAGCAAAAAAAAAATCTGAATTAGCAAAAAAAAATAAAAATTAGCAAAAAAAATCTGAATTAGCAAAAAAAAAAAATCTGAATTAGCAAAAAAAAATCTGAATTTGCAAAAAAAAAAATAAAAATTTGCAAAAAAAAAAATCTGAATTAGCAAAAAAAAAATCTGAATTAGCAAAAAAAATAAAATCTGAATTAGCAAAAAAAAGTAAAAATTAGCAAAAAAAATCTGAATTAGCAAAAAAAAAATCTGAATTAGCAAAAAAAAAAAAAAATCTGATTTAGCAAAAAAAATTAGAAAAAAAAATTTGAATTAGCAAAACAAAAAAAAAATCTCAATTAGAAAAAAAAATCTGAATTAGCAAAAAAATCTGAATTAGCAAAAACAAAAAAAAATCTGAATTAGCAAAAAAAAAAAATCTGAATTAGCAAAAAAATGTAAAAATTAGCAAAAAAAATCTGAATTAGCAAAAAAAAAAAAATCTGAATTAGCAAAACAAATAAAATCTGAATTAGCAAAAAAAAAATCTGAATTAGCAAAAAAAATTAGAAAAAAAAAATCTGAATTAGCAAAAAAAATAAAATCTGAATTAGCAAAAAAAAAATCTGAATTAGCAAAAAAAATAAAATCTGAATTAGCAAAAAAAAAAAAAAATCTGAATTAGCAAAAAAAAAAAAAAAAAAAAATTAGAAAAAAAAATTGAATTCGCAAAAAAAAAAAATCTGAATTAGAAAAAAAAAATCTAAATTAGCAAAAAAAAAACTAAAAATTAGCAAAATAAATTAGAAAAAAAAATCTGAATTAGCAAAAAAAAAATAGCAAAAAAAAAATCTGGATTAGCAAAAAAAAATAAAATCTGAATTAGCAAAAAAAAGTTAAAATTAGCAAAAAAAATCTGAATTAGCAAAAAAAAAAAATCAGATTTAGCAAAAAAAAATTTGAATTAGCAAAAAAAAAAAATCTGAATTAGGAAAAAAAATCTGAATTAGCAAAAAAAAATAAAAATTAGCAAAAAAAAAATTAGCAAAAAAAAAATTTGAAAAAAAATATTAATTAGCAAAAAAAAAAATATGAATTAGAAAAAAAAATAAAAAAAATCTGAATTAGCAAAAAAAAAAATCTGAATTAGCAAAAAAAAATAAAAATTAGCAAAAAAAATCTGAATTAGCAAAAAATAAAAAAAAATCTGAATTAGCAAAAAAAAAAAAAAATTAGAAGAAAAAAAAATCTGAATTAGCAAAAACAAATAAAATCTGAATTAGCAAAAAAAAAAAAAAAAAAAATCTGGATTAGCAAAAAAAAATTATAAAAATAAAAATCTGAATTAGCAAAAAAAAAATCTGAATTAGCAAAAAAAAAAATCTGAATTAGCAAAAAAAATAAAATCTGAATTAGCAAAAAAAAGTAAAAATTAGCAAAAAAAAATCTGAATTAGCAAAAAAAAAAATCTGAATTAGCAAAAAAAAAAAAAATCTGATTTAGCAAAAAAAAAAAAAATTAGAAAAAAAAAAATTTGAATTAGCAAAAAAAAAAAAAAATCTGAATTCGCAAAAAAAAAAAAAATCTGAATTAACAAAAAAAAAAAAAAATCTGAATTAGCAAAAAAAAAATCTGAATTTGCAAAAAAAAATAAAAATTTGCAAAAAAAAAAAAATAGCAAGAAAAAAAAAATAAAAATTAGCAAAAAAAATCTGAATTAGCAAAAAAAATCTGAATTAGCAAAAAAAAAAAAAATTTGAAAAAAAAATCTGAATTAGCAAAAAAAAAAAAAAATCTGAATTAGCAAAAAAAAAAAAAAAAAAAAAAAAAAAAAAAAAAAAAAAAAAAAAATCTGAATTAGCAAAAAAAAAAAAAATTAACAAAAAAAAAATTAGAAAAAAAAAATCTGAATTAGCAAAAAAATTAGCAAAAAAAAAATTAGAAAAAAAAAATCTGAATTAGCAAAAAATTAACAAAATAAATTAGAAAAAAATCTGAATTAGCAAAAAAAAAATAGCAAAAAAAATTAGCAAAAAAAATCTGGATCAGCAAAAAAAAATAAAATCTGAATTAGCAAAAAAAAGTAAAAATTAGAAAAAAAAAATCTGAATTAGCAAAAAAAAAAAAATCAGATTTAGCAAAAAAAAAATTTGAATTAGCAAAAAAAAAAAAATCTGAATTAGCAAAAAAAATAAAAATTAGCAAAAAAAAAATTAGCAAAAAAAAATTTGAAAAAAAATATTAATTAGCAAAAAAAAAAATATGAATTAGAAAAAAAAATAAAAAAAATCTGAATTAGCAAAAAAAAAAATCTGAATTAGCAAAAAAAAATAAAAATTAGCAAAAAAAATCTGAATTAGCAAAAAATAAAAAAAATCTGAATTAGCAAAAAAAAAAAAAAAATTAGAAGAAAAAAAAAATCTGAAATAGCAAAAACAAATAAAATCTGAATTAGCAAAAAAAAAAAAAAAAAAAATCTGGATTAGCAAAAAAAAAATTATAAAAATAAAAATCTGAATTAGCAAAAAAAAAATCTGAATTAGCAAAAAAAAAAATCTGAATTAGCAAAAAAAATAAAATCTGAATTAGCAAAAAAAAGTAAAAATTAGCAAAAAAAAATCTGAATTAGCAAAAAAAAAATCTGAATTAGCAAAAAAAAAAAAATCTGATTTAGCAAAAAAAAAAAATTTGAATTAGCAAAAAAAAAAAAAATCTGAATTCGCAAAAAAAAAAAATCTGAATTAACAAAAAAAAAAAATCTGAATTAGCAAAAAAAAATCTGAATTTGCAAAAAAAAATAAAAATTTGCAAAAAAAAAAAAAAAATAGCAAGAAAAAAAAAATAAAAATTAGCAAAAAAAAATCTGAATTAGCAAAAAAAATCTGAATTAGCAAAAAAAAAAAATTAGAAAAAAAAATCTGAATTAGCAAAAAAAAAAAAAAAAAAAAAAAAAAAAATAAAAAAAAAAAAATAAATCTGAATTAGCAAAAAAAAAATCTGAATTAGCAAAAAAAAAAAATTAACAAAAAAAAAATTAGAAAAAAAAAATCTGAATTAGCAAAAAAAAAAAAATAGCAAAAAAAAATTAGAAAAAAAAAATCTGAATTAGCAAAAAATTAACAAAATAAATTAGAAAAAAATCTGAGTTAGCAAAAAAAAAAAAATAGCAAAAAAAATTAGCAAAAAAAAAAATCTGGATCAGCAAAAAAAAAATTTAAAAATAAAAATCTGAATTAGCAAAAAAAAATCTGAATTAGCAAAAAAAATAAAATCTGAATTAGCAAAAAAAAGTAAAAATTAGCAAAAAAAAAAGTCTGAATTAGCAAAAAAAAAATCTGAATTAGCAAAAAAAAAATCTGATTTAGCAAAAAAAATTAGAAAAAAAAAATTTGAATTAGCAAAAAAAATCTGAATTAGAAAAAAAAAATCTGAATTAGCAAAAAAATCTGAATTAGCAAAAAAAAAAAAATCTGAATTAGCAAAAAATAAATAAAAATTAGAAGAAAAAAAAATCTGAATTAGCAAAACAAATAAAATTTGAATTAGCAAAAAAAAAAAAAATCTGAATTAGCAAAAAAAAAATTAGAAAAAAAAATCTGAATTAGCAAAAAAAATAAAATCTGAATTAGCAACAAAAAGTAAAAATTAGCAAAAAAAAATCTGAATTAGCAAAAAAAAAAAATCTGAATTAGCAAAAAAAAAAAAATCTGATTTAGCAAAAAAAAAAAAAAAAAAAAAAATTAGAAAAAAAAAATTTGAATTAGCAAAAAAAAAAATCTGAATTAGAAAAAAAAAATCTGAATTAGCAAAAAAAAAAACTAAAAATTAGCAAAATAAATTAGAAAAAAAAATCTGAATTAGCAAAAAAAAAATAGCAAAAAAAAATTAGCAAAAAAAAAATCTGGATTAGCAAAAAAATAAAATCTGAATTAGCAAAAAAAAGTAAAAATTAGCAAAAAAAAATCTGAATTAGCAAAAAAAAAAAAAATCTGATTTAGCAAAAAAAAAAAAAAAAAAAATTAGAAAAAGAAATTTGAATTAGCAAAAAAAAAAAATCTGAATTAGAAAAAAAAAATCTGACTTAGCAAAAAATCTGAATTAGCAAAAAAAAAAAAAAATCTGAATTAGCAAAAAAAAAATAAAAATTAGAAGAAAAAAAAATCTGAATTAGCAAATCAAATAAAATCTGAATTAGCAAAAAAAAAAAAAATCTTAATTAGCAAAAAAAAAAATTAGAAGAAAAAAATCTGAATTAGCAAAAAAAATAAAATCTGAATTACCAAAAAATAATAAATAAAAATTAGGAAAAAAAAATCTGAATTAGCAAAAAAAAAAAAAAAATTAGAAAAAAAAATTTGAATTAGCAAAAAAAAAAAAAATCTGAATTAGAAAAAAAAAATCTGAATTAGCAAAAAAAAAATAAAAATTAGCAAAAAAAAAAATTAGCAAAAAAAAATTTGAAAAAAAATATTAATTAGCAAAAAAAAAATCTGAATTAGCAAAAACAAAAAAAAATCTGAATTAGCAAAAAAAAAAAAATCTGAATTAGCAAAAAAAATTAGAAAAAAAAAATCTGAATTAGCAAAAAAAATAAAATCTGAATTAGCAAAAAAAAAAATCTGAATTAGCAAAATAAATTAGAAAAAAAAATCTGAATTAGCAAAAAAAAAATAGCAAAAAAAAAATCTGGATTAGCAAAAAAAATAAAATCTGAATTAGCAAAAAAAAGTAAAAATTAGCAAAAAAAATCTGAATTAGCAAAAAATAAAAAAAATCTGAATTAGCAAAAAAAAAAAAATCTGAATTAGCAAAAAAATTAGAAAAAAAAAATTGAATTAGCAAAAAAAAAATCTGAATTAGAAAAAAAAATCTAAATTAACAAAAAAAAAAACTAAAAATTAGCAAACTAAATTAGAAAAAAATCTGAATTAGCAAAAAAAAAAATCTGGATTAGCAAAAAAAATAAAATCTGAATTAGCAAAAAAAAAAGTAAAAATTAGCAAAAAAAAAATCTGAATTAGCAAAAAGAAATTAGAAAAAAAAATCTGAATTAGCAAAAAAAAAAAAATAGCAAAAAAAATTAGCAAAAACAAAATCTGGATTAGCAAAAAAAAAATTATAAAAATAAAAATCTGAATTAGCAAAAAAAAAAAATCTGAATTAGCAAAAAAAAAATCTGAATTAGCAAAAAAAAAAAAATCTGAATTAGCAAAAAAAAGTAAAAATTAGCAAAAAAAAAATCTGAATTAGCAAAAACAAAAAAAAATCTGAATTAGAAAAAAAAAAAAAATCTGAATTAGCAAAAAAAATTAGAAAAAAAAAATCTAAATTAGCAAAAAAAAAACTAAAAATTAGCAAAATAAATTAGAAAAAAAAATCTGAATTAGCAAAAAAAAAATAGCAAAAAAAAAATCTGGATTAGCAAAAAAAATAAAATCTGAATTAGCAAAAAAAAGTAAAAATTAGCAAAAAAAATCTGAATTAGCAAAAAAAAAAAAAAATCAGATTTAGCAAAAAAAAAATTTGAATTAGCAAAAAAAAAAAATCTGAATTAGGAAAAAAAATCTGAATTAGCAAAAAAAATAAAAATTAGCAAAAAAAAAATTAACAAAAAAAAATTTGAAAGAAAATATTAATTAGCAAAAAAAAAAATATGAATTAGAAAAAAAAATAAAAAAAATCTGAATTAGCAAAAAAAAAATCTGAATTAGCAAAAAAAAATAAAAATTAGCAAAAAAAATCTGAATTAGCAAAAAATAAAAAAAATCTGAATTAGCAAAAAAAAAAAAATCTGAATTAGCAAAAAAATTAGAAAAAAAAAATTGAATTAGCAAAAAAAAAATCTGAATTAGAAAAAAAAATCTAAATTAACAAAAAAAAAAACTAAAAATTAGCAAACTAAATTAGAAAAAAATCTGAATTAGCAAAAAAAAAAATCTGGATTAGCAAAAAAAATAAAATCTGAATTAGCAAAAAAAAAAGTAAAAATTAGCAAAAAAAAAATCTGAATTAGCAAAAAGAAATTAGAAAAAAAAATCTGAATTAGCAAAAAAAAAAAAAATAGCAAAAAAAATTAGCAAAAACAAAATCTGGATTAGCAAAAAAAAAATTATAAAAATAAAAATCTGAATTAGCAAAAAAAAAAAATCTGAATTAGCAAAAAAAAAATCTGAATTAGCAAAAAAAATAAAATCTGAATTAGCAAAAAAAAAAAAATCTGAATTAGCAAAAAAAATTAGAAAAAAAAAATCTGAATTAGCAAAAAAAATAAAATCTGAATTAGCAAAAAAAAAAATCTGAATTAGCAAAAAAAATAAAATCTGAATTAGCAAAAAAAAAAAAAATCTGAATTAGCAAAAAAAAAAAAAAAAAATTAGAAAAAAAAAATTGAATTCGCAAAAAAAAAATCTGAATTAGAAAAAAAAATCTAAATTAGCAAAAAAAAAACTAAAAATTAGCAAAATAAATTAGAAAAAAAAGTCTGAATTAGCAAAAAAAAAATAGCAAAAAAAAAATCTGGATTAGCAAAAAAAAATAAAATCTGAATTAGCAAAAAAAAGTAAAAATTAGCAAAAAAAATCTGAATTAGCAAAAAAAAAAAAATCAGATTTAGCAAAAAAAAAATTTGAATTAGCAAAAAAAAAAATCTGAATTAGGAAAAAAAATCTGATTTAGCAAAAAAAATAAAAATTAGCAAAAAAAAAATTAACAAAAAAAAATTTGAAAAAAAATATTAATTAGCAAAAAAAAAAATATGAATTAGAAAAAAAAATAAAAAAAATCTGAATTAGCAAAAAAAAAATCTAAATTAGCAAAAAAAAAAGTAAAAATTAGCAAAAAAAAAATCTGAATTAGCAAAAAAAAAAAATCAGATTTAGCAAAAAAAAAATTAGAAAAAAAAAATTTGAATTAGCAAAAAAAAAAAAATCTGAATTAGAAAAAAAAAATCTGAATTAGCAAAAAAAAAAATAAAATCTGAATTAGCAAAAAAAAAAAAAAAAAAATTAGAAGAAAAAAAAATCTGAATTAGCAAAAACAAATAAAATCTGAATTAGCAAAAAAAAAAAAAAAAAAATCTGGATTAGCAAAAAAAAAATTATAAAAATAAAAATCTGAATTAGCAAAAAAAAAATCTGAATTAGCAAAAAAAATAAAATCTGAATTAGCAAAAAAAAGTAAAAATTAGCAAAAAAAAATCTGAATCTGATTTAGCAAAAAAAAAAAATTAGAAAAAAAAAATTTGAATTAGCAAAAAAAAAAAAAAAATCTGAATTCGCAAAAAAAAAAAAATCTGAATTAACAAAAAAAAAAAATCTGAATTAGCAAAAAAAATCTGAATTTGCAAAAAAAAATAAAAATTTGCAAAAAAAAAAAAAAATAGCAAGAAAAAAAAATAAAAATTAGCAAAAAAACATCTGAATTAGCAAAAAAAATCTGAATTAGCAAAAAAAAAAAAAAAAAAAAAAAAAAAAAAAAAAAATCTGAATTAGCAAAAAAAAAAAAAAAAAAAAAAAAAAAAAAAAAAAAAAAAAAAAAAAATCTGAATTAGCAAAAAAAAAATCTGAATTAGCAAAAAAAAAAAAATTAACAAAAAAAAAATTAGAAAAAAAAAATCTGAATTAGCAAAAAAAAAAATTAGCAAAAAAAAATGAGAAAAAAAAAATCTGAATTAGCAAAAAATTAACAAAATAAATTAGAAAAAAATCTGAATTAGCAAAAAAAAAAAATAGCAAAAAAAATTAGCAAAAAAAAATCTGGATTAGCAAAAAAAAAATTATAAAAATAAAAATCTGAATTAGCAAAAAAAATCTGAATTAGCAAAAAAAAAAAAATCTGAATTAGCAAAAAAATGTAAAAATTAGCAAAAAAAATCTGAATTAGCAAAAAAAAAAAAATCTGAATTAGCAAAACAAATAAAATCTGAATTAGCAAAAAAAAAAAAATCTGAATTAGCAAAAAAAATTAGAAAAAAAAAATCTGAATTAGCAAAAAAAATAAAATCTGAATTAGCAAAAAAAAAAATCTGAATTAGCAAAAAAAATAAAATCTGAATTAGCAAAAAAAAAAAAAATCTGAATTAGCAAAAAAAAAAAAAAAAAAAATTAGAAAAAAAAAATTGAATTCGCAAAAAAAAAAATCTGAATTAGAAAAAAAAATCTAAATTAGCAAAAAAAAAACTAAAAATTAGCAAAATAAATTAGAAAAAAAAATCTGAATTAGCAAAAAAAAAAATTAGAAAAAAAAAATCTGAATTAGCAAAAAAAATAAAATCTGAATTAGCAAAAAAAAAAATCTGAATTAGCAAAAAAAATAAAATCTGAATTAGCAAAAAAAAAAAAAATCTGAATTAGCAAAAAAAAAAAAAAAAAAAAATTAGAAAAAAAAATTGAATTCGCAAAAAAAAAAAATCTGAATTAGAAAAAAAAAATCTAAATTAGCAAAAAAAAAACTAAAAATTAGCAAAATAAATTAGAAAAAAAAATCTTAATTAGCAAAAAAAAAATAGCAAAAAAAAAATCTGGATTAGCAAAAAAAAATAAAATCTGAATTAGCAAAAAAAAGTTAAAATTAGCAAAAAAAATCTGAATTAGCAAAAAAAAAAAATCAGATTTAGCAAAAAAAAATTTGAATTAGCAAAAAAAAAAAATCTGAATTAGGAAAAAAAATCTGAATTAGCAAAAAAAAATAAAAATTAGCAAAAAAAAAATTAGCAAAAAAAAAATTTGAAAAAAAATATTAATTAGCAAAAAAAAAAAATATGAATTAGAAAAAAAAATAAAAAAAATCTGAATTAGCAAAAAAAAAAATCTGAATTAGCAAAAAAAAATAAAAATTAGCAAAAAAAATCTGAATTAGCAAAAAATAAAAAAAAATCTGAATTAGCAAAAAAAAAAAAAAAATTAGAAGAAAAAAAAATCTGAATTAGCAAAAACAAATAAAATCTGAATTAGCAAAAAAAAAAAAAAAAAATCTGGATTAGCAAAAAAAAAATTATAAAAATAAAAATCTGAATTAGCAAAAAAAAAATCTGAATTAGCAAAAAAAAAAATCTGAATTAGCAAAAAAAATAAAATCTGAATTAGCAAAAAAAAGTAAAAATTAGCAAAAAAAAATCTGAATTAGCAAAAAAAAAATCTGAATTAGCAAAAAAAAAAAAAAATCTGATTTAGCAAAAAAAAAAAAATTAGAAAAAAAAAAATTTGAATTAGCAAAAAAAAAAAAAATCTGAATTCGCAAAAAAAAAAAAATCTGAATTAACAAAAAAAAAAAAAAATCTGAATTAGCAAAAAAAAATCTGAATTTGCAAAAAAAAATAAAAATTTGCAAAAAAAAAAAAATAGCAAGAAAAAAAAAATAAAAATTAGCAAAAAAAATCTGAATTAGCAAAAAAAATCTGAATTAGCAAAAAAAAAAAAAATTAGAAAAAAAAATCTGAATTAGCAAAAAAAAAAAAAATCTGAATTAGCAAAAAAAAAAAAAAAAAAAAAAAAAAAAAAAAAAAAAAAAAAAAAAAAAAAAAAAATCTGAATTAGCAAAAAAAAAAAAAATTAACAAAAAAAAAATTAGAAAAAAAAAATCTGAATTAGCAAAAAAATTAGCAAAAAAAAAATTAGAAAAAAAAAATCTGAATTAGCAAAAAATTAACAAAATAAATTAGAAAAAAATCTGAATTAGCAAAAAAAAAATAGCAAAAAAAATTAGCAAAAAAAATCTGGATTAGCAAAAAAAAAAAAAATCTGAATTAGCAAAAAAAAGTAAAAATTTAAAAAAAAAAATCTGAATTAGCAAAAAAAAAAAATCAGATTTAGCAAAAAAAAAATTTGAATTAGCAAAAAAAAAAAAAATCTGAATTAGCAAAAAAAATAAAAATTAGCAAAAAAAAAATTAGCAAAAAAAAATTTGAAAAAAAATATTAATTAGCAAAAAAAAAAATATGAATTAGAAAAAAAAATAAAAAAAATCTGAATTAGCAAAAAAAAAAATCTGAATTAGCAAAAAAAAATAAAAATTAGCAAAAAAAATCTGAATTAGCAAAAAATAAAAAAAATCTGAATTAGCAAAAAAAAAAAAAAATTAGAAGAAAAAAAAAATCTGAAATAGCAAAAACAAATAAAATCTGAATTAGCAAAAAAAAAAAAAAAAAAATCTGGATTAGCAAAAAAAAAATTATAAAAATAAAAATCTGAATTAGCAAAAAAAAAATCTGAATTAGCAAAAAAAAAAATCTGAATTAGCAAAAAAAATAAAATCTGAATTAGCAAAAAAAAGTAAAAATTAGCAAAAAAAAATCTGAATTAGCAAAAAAAAAATCTGAATTAGCAAAAAAAAAAAAATCTGATTTAGCAAAAAAAAAAAAATTTGAATTAGCAAAAAAAAAAAAAAATCTGAATTCGCAAAAAAAAAAAATCTGAATTAACAAAAAAAAAAAATCTGAATTAGCAAAAAAAAATCTGAATTTGCAAAAAAAAATAAAAATTTGCAAAAAAAAAAAAAAAAAATAGCAAGAAAAAAAAAATAAAAATTAGCAAAAAAAAATCTGAATTAGCAAAAAAAATCTGAATTAGCAAAAAAAAAAAATTAGAAAAAAAAATCTGAATTAGCAAAAAAAAAAAAAAAAAAAAAAAAAAAAAAAAAAAAAAAAAAAAAATCTGAATTAGCAAAAAAAAAATCTGAATTAGCAAAAAAAAAAAATTAACAAAAAAAAAATTAGAAAAAAAAAATCTGAATTAGCAAAAAAAAAAAAATAGCAAAAAAAAATTAGAAAAAAAAATCTGAATTAGCAAAAAATTAACAATATAAATTAGAAAAAAATCTGAGTTAGCAAAAAAAAAAAAATAGCAAAAAAAATTAGCAAAAAAAAAATCTGGATCAGCAAAAAAAAAATTTAAAAATAAAAATCTGAATTAGCAAAAAAAAATCTGAATTAGCAAAAAAAATAAAATCTGAATTAGCAAAAAAAAGTAAAAATTAGCAAAAAAAAAAGTCTGAATTAGCAAAAAAAAAATCTGAATTAGCAAAAAAAAAATCTGATTTAGCAAAAAAAATTAGAAAAAAAAAATTTGAATTAGCAAAAAAAAAAAAAAAAAAATCTGAATTAGAAAAAAAAAATCTGAATTAGCAAAAAAATCTGAATTAGCAAAAAAAAAAAAAAAATGAATTAGCAAAAAATAAATAAAAATTAGAAGAAAAAAAAATCTGAATTAGCAAAACAAATAAAATTTGAATTAGCAAAAAAAAAAAAATCTGAATTAGCAAAAAAAAAATTAGAAAAAAAAATCTGAATTAGCAAAAAAAATAAAATCTGAATTAGCAACAAAAAGTAAAAATTAGCAAAAAAAAATCTGAATTAGCAAAAAAAAAAAATCTGAATTAGCAAAAAAAAAAAAATCTGATTTAGCAAAAAAAAAAAAAAAAAAAAATTAGAAAAAAAAAATTTGAATTAGCAAAAAAAAAATCTGAATTAGAAAAAAAAAATCTGAATTAGCAAAAAAAAAAACTAAAAATTAGCAAAATAAATTAGAAAAAAAAATCTGAATTAGCAAAAAAAAAATAGCAAAAAAAAATTAGCAAAAAAAAAATCTGGATTAGCAAAAAAATAAAATCTGAATTAGCAAAAAAAAGTAAAAATTAGCAAAAAAAAATCTGAATTAGCAAAAAAAAAAAAAATCTGATTTAGCAAAAAAAAAAAAAAAAAAATTAGAAAAAGAAATTTGAATTAGCAAAAAAAAAAAAATCTGAATTAGAAAAAAAAAATCTGACTTAGCAAAAAATCTGAATTAGCAAAAAAAAAAAAAATCTGAATTAGCAAAAAAAAAATAAAAATTAGAAGAAAAAAAATCTGAATTAGCAAATCAAATAAAATCTGAATTAGCAAAAAAAAAAAAAATCTTAATTAGCAAAAAAAAAAATTAGAAGAAAAAAATCTGAATTAGCAAAAAAAAAAAATCTGAATTAGCAAAAAAAAATCTGAATTAGCAAAAAAAATAAAATCTGAATTACCAAAAAATAATAAATAAAAATTAGGAAAAAAAAATCTGAATTAGCAAAAAAAAAAAAAAAATTAGAAAAAAAAATTTGAATTAGAAAAAAAAATTTGAATTAGCAAAAAAAAAAAAAATCTGAATTAGAAAAAAAAAATCTGAATTAGCAAAAAAAAAATAAAAATTAGCAAAAAAAAAATTAGCAAAAAAAAATTTGAAAAAAAATATTAATTAGCAAAAAAAAAATCTGAATTAGCAAAAACAAAAAAAAATCTGAATTAGCAAAAAAAAAAAAATCTGAATTAGCAAAAAAATGTAAAAATTAGCAAAAAAAATCTGAATTAGCAAAAAAAAAAAATCTGAATTAGCAAAACAAATAAAATCTGAATTAGCAAAAAAAAAAAAATCTGAATTAGCAAAAAAAATTAGAAAAAAAAAATCTGAATTAGCAAAAAAAATAAAATCTGAATTAGCAAAAAAAAAAATCTGAATTAGCAAAAAAAATAAAATCTGAATTAGCAAAAAAAAAAAAAATCTGAATTAGCAAAAAAAAAAAAAAAAAAATTAGAAAAAAAAAATTGAATTCGCAAAAAAAAAAATCTGAATTAGAAAAAAAAATCTAAATTAGCAAAAAAAAAACTAAAAATTAGCAAAATAAATTAGAAAAAAAAATCTGAATTAGCAAAAAAAAAATAGCAAAAAAAAAATCTGGATTAGCAAAAAAAAATAAAATCTGAATTAGCAAAAAAAAGTAAAAATTAGCAAAAAAAAATCTGAATTAGCAAAAAAAAAAAAAATCAGATTTAGCAAAAAAAAAATTTGAATTAGCAAAAAAAAAAAATCTGAATTAGGAAAAAAAATCTGAATTAGCAAAAAAAATAAAAATTAGCAAAAAAAAAATTAACAAAAAAAAATTTGAAAAAAAATATTAATTAGCAAAAAAAAAATATGAATTAAAAAAAAAATAAAAAAAATCTGAATTAGCAAAAAAAAAATCTGAATTAGCAAAAAAAAATAAAAATTAGCAAAAAAAATCTGAATTAGCAAAAAATAAAAAAAATCTGAATTAGCAAAAAAAAAAAAATCTGAATTAGCAAAAAAATTAGAAAAAAAAAATTGAATTAGCAAAAAAAAAATCTGAATTAGAAAAAAAAATCTAAATTAGCAAAAAAAAAAACTAAAAATTAGCAAACTAAATTAGAAAAAAATCTGAATTAGCAAAAAAAAAAATCTGGATTAGCAAAAAAAATAAAATCTGAATTAGCAAAAAAAAAGTAAAAATTAGCAAAAAAAAAATCTGAATTAGCAAAAAGAAATTAGAAAAAAAAATCTGAATTAGCAAAAAAAAAAAAATAGCAAAAAAAATTAGCAAAAACAAAATCTGGATTAGCAAAAAAAAAATTATAAAAATAAAAATCTGAATTAGCAAAAAAAAAAAATCTGAATTAGCAAAAAAAAAATCTGAATTAGCAAAAAAAATAAAATCTGAATTAGCAAAAAAAAGTAAAAATTAGCAAAAAAAATCTGAATTAGCAAAAAAAAAATCTGAATTAGCAAAAAAAAAAATCTGATTTAGCAAAAAAAATTAGAAAAAAAAATTTGAATTAGCAAAAAAAAAAAAAATCTGAATTAGAAAAAAAAATCTGAATTAGCAAAAAAAAATAAAAATTAGCAAAAAAAAAAATTAGCAAAAAAAAATTTGAAAAAAAATATTAATTAGCAAAAAAAAAATCTGAATTAGCAAAAACAAAAAAAAATCTGAATTAGCAAAAAAAAAAAAATCTGAATTAGCAAAAAAATGTAAAAATTAGCAAAAAAAATCTGAATTAGCAAAAAAAAAAAATCTGAATTAGCAAAACAAATAAAATCTGAATTAGCAAAAAAAAAAAAATCTGAATTAGCAAAAAAAATTAGAAAAAAAAAATCTGAATTAGCAAAAAAAATAAAATCTGAATTAGCAAAAAAAAAATCTGAATTAGCAAAAAAAATAAAATCTGAATTAGCAAAAAAAAAAAAAATCTGAATTAGCAAAAAAAAAAAAAAAAAAAATTAGAAAAAAAAAATTGAATTCGCAAAAAAAAAAATCTGAATTAGAAAAAAAAATCTAAATTAGCAAAAAAAAAACTAAAAATTAGCAAAATAAATTAGAAAAAAAAATCTGAATTAGCAAAAAAAAAATAGCAAAAAAAAAATCTGGATTAGCAAAAAAAAATAAAATCTGAATTAGCAAAAAAAAGTAAAAATTAGCAAAAAAAATCTGAATTAGCAAAAAAAAAAAAAATCAGATTTAGCAAAAAAAAAATTTGAATTAGCAAAAAAAAAAATCTGAATTAGGAAAAAAAATCTGATTTAGCAAAAAAAATAAAAATTAGCAAAAAAAAAATTAACAAAAAAAAATTTGAAAAAAAATATTAATTAGCAAAAAAAAAAATATGAATTAGAAAAAAAAATAAAAAAAATCTGAATTAGCAAAAAAAAAATCTGAATTAGCAAAAAAAAATAAAAATTAGCAAAAAAAATCTGAATTAGCAAAAAATAAAAAAAATCTGAATTAGCAAAAAAAAAAAAATCTGAATTAGCAAAAAAATTAGAAAAAAAAAATTGAATTAGCAAAAAAAAAATCTGAATTAGAAAAAAAAATCTAAATTAGCAAAAAAAAAAACTAAAAATTAGCAAACTAAATTAGAAAAAAATCTGAATTAGCAAAAAAAAAAATCTGGATTAGCAAAAAAAATAAAATCTGAATTAGCAAAAAAAAAAGTAAAAATTAGCAAAAAAAAATCTGAATTAGCAAAAAAAAAAAAAATCAGATTTAGCAAAAAAAAAAATTAGAAAAAAAAAATTTGAATTAGCAAAAAAAAAAAATCTGAATTAGAAAAAAAAAATCTGAATTAGCAAAAAAAAAAATAAAATCTGAATTAGCAAAAAAAAAAAAAAAAAAATTAGAAGAAAAAAAAATCTGAATTAGCAAAAACAAATAAAATCTGAATTAGCAAAAAAAAAAAAAAAAATCTGGATTAGCAAAAAAAAAATTATAAAAATAAAAATCTGAATTAGCAAAAAAAAAATCTGAATTAGCAAAAAAAATAAAATCTGAATTAGCAAAAAAAAGTAAAAATTAGCAAAAAAAAATCTGAATCTGATTTAGCAAAAAAAAAAAATTAGAAAAAAAAAATTTGAATTAGCAAAAAAAAAAAAAAAAATCTGAATTCGCAAAAAAAAAAAAATCTGAATTAACAAAAAAAAAAAATCTGAATTAGCAAAAAAAATCTGAATTTGCAAAAAAAAATAAAAATTTGCAAAAAAAAAAAAAATAGCAAGAAAAAAAAATAAAAATTAGCAAAAAAAAATCTGAATTAGCAAAAAAAATCTGAATTAGCAAAAAAAAAAAAATTAGAAAAAAAAATCTGAATTAGCAAAAAAAAAAAAAAAATCTGAATTAGCAAAAAAAAAAAAAAAAAAAAAAAAAAAAAAAAAAAAAAAAAAAAAAAAAAAAAAAAAAAATCTGAATTAGCAAAAAAAAAATCTGAATTAGCAAAAAAAAAAAAATTAACAAAAAAAAAATTAGAAAAAAAAAATCTGAATTAGCAAAAAAAAAAATTAGCAAAAAAAAATGAGAAAAAAAAAATCTGAATTAGCAAAAAATTAACAAAATAAATTAGAAAAAAATCTGAATTAGCAAAAAAAAAAAATAGCAAAAAAAATTAGCAAAAAAAAATCTGGATTAGCAAAAAAAAAATTATAAAAATAAAAACCTGAATTAGCAAAAAAAAATCTGAATTAGCAAAAAAAATAAAATCTGAATTAGCAAAAAAAAGTAAAAATTAGCAAAAAAAAAGTCTGAATTAGCAAAAAAAAAATCTGAATTAGCAAAAAAAATTTGAATTAGCAAAAAAAAAAAAAATCTGAATTAGAAAAAAAAAATCTGAATTAGCAAAAAAAAAATAAAAATTAGCAAAAAAAAAAATTAGCAAAAAAAAATTTGAAAAAAAATATTAATTAGCAAAAAAAAAATCTGAATTAGCAAAAACAAAAAAAAATCTGAATTAGCAAAAAAAAAAAAATCTGAATTAGCAAAAAAATGTAAAAATTAGCAAAAAAAATCTGAATTAGCAAAAAAAAAAAATCTGAATTAGCAAAACAAATAAAATCTGAATTAGCAAAAAAAAAAAATCTGAATTAGCAAAAAAAATTAGAAAAAAAAAATCTGAATTAGCAAAAAAAATAAAATCTGAATTAGCAAAAAAAAAAATCTGAATTAGCAAAAAAAATAAAATCTGAATTAGCAAAAAAAAAAAAAATCTGAATTAGCAAAAAAAAAAAAAAAAAAAATTAGAAAAAAAAAATTGAATTCGCAAAAAAAAAAATCTGAATTAGAAAAAAAAATCTAAATTAGCAAAAAAAAAACTAAAAATTAGCAAAATAAATTAGAAAAAAAATCTGAATTAGCAAAAAAAAAATAGCAAAAAAAAAATCTGGATTAGCAAAAAAAAATAAAATCTGAATTAGCAAAAAAAAGTAAAAATTAGCAAAAAAAATCTGAATTAGCAAAAAAAAAAAAAAATCAGATTTAGCAAAAAAAAAATTTGAATTAGCAAAAAAAAAAAATCTGAATTAGGAAAAAAATCTGAATTAGCAAAAAAAATAAAAATTAGCAAAAAAAAAATTAACAAAAAAAAATTTGAAAAAAAATATTAATTAGCAAAAAAAAAAATATGAATTAGAAAAAAAAATAAAAAAAATCTGAATTAGCAAAAAAAAAATCTGAATTAGCAAAAAAAAATAAAAATTAGCAAAAAAAATCTGAATTAGCAAAAAATAAAAAAAATCTGAATTAGCAAAAAAAAAAAAATCTGAATTAGCAAAAAAATTAGAAAAAAAAAATTGAATTAGCAAAAAAAAAATCTGAATTAGAAAAAAAAATCTAAATTAGCAAAAAAAAAACTAAAAATTAGCAAACTAAATTAGAAAAAAATCTGAATTAGCAAAAAAAAAAATCTGGATTAGCAAAAAAAATAAAATCTGAATTAGCAAAAAAAAAAGTAAAAATTAGCAAAAAAAAAATCTGAATTAGCAAAAAGAAATTAGAAAAAAAAATCTGAATTAGCAAAAAAAAAAATAGCAAAAAAAATTAGCAAAAACAAAATCTGGATTAGCAAAAAAAAAATTATAAAAATAAAAATCTGAATTAGCAAAAAAAAAAAATCTGAATTAGCAAAAAAAAAATCTGAATTAGCAAAAAAAATAAAATCTGAATTAGCAAAAAAAAGTAAAAATTAGCAAAAAAAATCTGAATTAGCAAAAAAAAAATCTGAATTAGCAAAAAAAAAATCTGATTTAGCAAAAAAAATTAGAAAAAAAAATTTGAATTAGCAAAAAAAAAAAAAATCTGAATTAGCAAAAAAAAAATAAAAATTAGCAAAAAAAAAAATTAGCAAAAAAAAATTTGAAAAAAAATATTAATTAGCAAAAAAAAAATCTGAATTAGCAAAAACAAAAAAAAATCCAAAAAAAAAAAAATCTGAATTAGCAAAAAAATGTAAAAATTAGCAAAAAAAATCTGAATTAGCAAAAAAAAAAAATCTGAATTAGCAAAACAAATAAAATCTGAATTAGCAAAAAAAAAAAAATCTGAATTAGCAAAAAAAATTAGAAAAAAAAAATCTGAATTAGCAAAAAAAATAAAATCTGAATTAGCAAAAAAAAAAATCTGAATTAGCAAAAAAAATAAAATCTGAATTAGCAAAAAAAAAAAAAATCTGAATTAGCAAAAAAAAAAAAAAAAAAAATTAGAAAAAAAAAATTGAATTCGCAAAAAAAAAAATCTGAATTAGAAAAAAAAATCTAAATTAGCAAAAAAAAAACTAAAAATTAGCAAAATAAATTAGAAAAAAAAATCTGAATTAGCAAAAAAAAAATAGCAAAAAAAAAATCTGGATTAGCAAAAAAAAATAAAATCTGAATTAGCAAAAAAAAGTAAAAATTAGCAAAAAAAATCTGAATTAGCAAAAAAAAAAAAATCAGATTTAGCAAAAAAAAAATTTGAATTAGCAAAAAAAAAAATCTGAATTAGGAAAAAAAATCTGATTTAGCAAAAAAAATAAAAATTAGCAAAAAAAAAATTAACAAAAAAAAATTTGAAAAAAAATATTAATTAGCAAAAAAAAAAATATGAATTAGAAAAAAAAATAAAAAAAATCTGAATTAGCAAAAAAAAAATCTGAATTAGCAAAAAAAAATAAAAATTAGCAAAAAAAATCTGAATTAGCAAAAAATAAAAAAAATCTGAATTAGCAAAAAAAAAAAAATCTGAATTAGCAAAAAAATTAGAAAAAAAAAATTGAATTAGCAAAAAAAAAATCTGAATTAGAAAAAAAAATCTAAATTAGCAAAAAAAAAAACTAAAAATTAGCAAACTAAATTAGAAAAAAATCTGAATTAGCAAAAAAAAAAATCTGGATTAGCAAAAAAAATAAAATCTGAATTAGCAAAAAAAAAAGTAAAAATTAGCAAAAAAAAAATCTGAATTAGCAAAAAAAAAAAAAATCAGATTTAGCAAAAAAAAAAATTAGAAAAAAAAAATTTGAATTAGCAAAAAAAAAAAATCTGAATTAGAAAAAAAAAATCTGAATTAGCAAAAAAAAAAATAAAATCTGAATTAGCAAAAAAAAAAAAAAAAAAATTAGAAGAAAAAAAAATCTGAATTAGCAAAAACAAATAAAATCTGAATTAGCAAAAAAAAAAAAAAAAAATCTGGATTAGCAAAAAAAAAATTATAAAAATAAAAATCTGAATTAGCAAAAAAAAAATCTGAATTAGCAAAAAAAATAAAATCTGAATTAGCAAAAAAAAGTAAAAATTAGCAAAAAAAAATCTGAATCTGATTTAGCAAAAAAAAAAAATTAGAAAAAAAAAATTTGAATTAGCAAAAAAAAAAAAAAAAATCTGAATTCGCAAAAAAAAAAAATCTGAATTAACAAAAAAAAAAAATCTGAATTAGCAAAAAAAATCTGAATTTGCAAAAAAAAATAAAAATTTGCAAAAAAAAAAAAAATAGCAAGAAAAAAAAATAAAAATTAGCAAAAAAAAATCTGAATTAGCAAAAAAAATCTGAATTAGCAAAAAAAAAAAAATTAGAAAAAAAAATCTGAATTAGCAAAAAAAAAAAAAAAATCTGAATTAGCAAAAAAAAAAAAAAAAAAAAAAAAAAAAAAAAAAAAAAAAAAAAAAAAAAAAAAAAAAAAAAAAAAAAAATCTGAATTAGCAAAAAAAAAATCTGAATTAGCAAAAAAAAAAAAATTAACAAAAAAAAAATTAGAAAAAAAAAATCTGAATTAGCAAAAAAAAAAAATTAGCAAAAAAAAATGAGAAAAAAAAAATCTGAATTAGCAAAAAATTAACAAAATAAATTAGAAAAAAATCTGAATTAGCAAAAAAAAAAAAATAGCAAAAAAAATTAGCAAAAAAAAATCTGGATTAGCAAAAAAAAAATTATAAAAATAAAAATCTGAATTAGCAAAAAAAAATCTGAATTAGCAAAAAAAATAAAATCTGAATTAGCAAAAAAAAGTAAAAATTAGCAAAAAAAAAGTCTGAATTAGCAAAAAAAAAATCTGAATTAGCAAAAAAAAAATCTGATTTAGCAAAAAAAATTAGAAAAAAAAAATTTGAATTAGCAAAAAAAAAAAAAAAATCTGAATTAGAAAAAAAAAAATCTGAATTAGCAAAAAAATCTGAATTAGCAAAGAAAAAAAAAATCTGAATTAGCAAAAAATAAATAAAAATTAGAAGAAAAAAAAAATCTGAATTAGCAAAACAAATAAAATCTGAATTAGCAAAAAAAAAAAAAAATCTGAATTAGCAAAAAAAAAATTAGAAAAAAAAATCTGAATTAGCAAAAAAAATAAAATCTGAATTAGCAAAAAAAAGTAAAAATTAGCAAAAAAAAATCTGAATTAGCAAAAAAAAAAAATCTGAATTAGCAAAAAAAAAAAAAATCTGATTTAGCAAAAAAAAAAAAGAAAAAAATTAGAAAAAAAAAATTTGAATTAGCAAAAAAAAAAATCTGAATTAGAAAAAAAAATCTGAATTAGCAAAAAAAAAAAACTAAAAATTAGCAAAATAAATTAGAAAAAAAATCTGAATTAGCAAAAAAAAAATAGCAAAAAAAAATTGGCAAAAAAAAAATCTGGATTAGCAAAAAAATAAAATCTGAATTAGCAAAAAAAAGTAAAAATTAGCAAAAAAAAAATCTGAATTAGCAAAAAAAAAAAAATCTGATTTAGCAAAAAAAAAAAAAAAAAATTAGAAAAAAAAAATTTGAATTAGCAAAAAAAAAAAAATCTGAATTAGAAAAAAAAAATCTGACTTAGCAAAAAATCTGAATTAGCAAAAAAAAAAAAAAATCTGAATTAGCAAAAAAAAAATAAAAATTAGAAGAAAAAAAATCTGAATTAGCAAAACAAATAAAATCTGAATTATCAAAAAAAAAAAAAATCTGGATTAGCAAAAAAAAACTTATAAAAATAAAAATCTGAATTAGCAAAAAAAAAATCTGAATTAGCAAAAAAAAAAATCTGAATTAGCAAAAAAAATAAAATCTGAATTAGCAAAAAAAAGTAAATATTAGCAAAAAAAAAATCTGAATTAGCAAAAAAAAAAATTCTGAATTAGCAAAAAAAAAAAAAATCTGATTTAGCAAAAAAAAAAAAAAAAAAATAAAATTAAAAAAAAAAATTTGAATTAGCAAAAAAAAAAAAAAATCTGAATTCGCAAAAAAAAAAAAATCTGAATTAGCAAAAAAAAAAAAATCTGAATTAGCAAAAAAATCTGAATTAGCAAAAAAAAATAAAATCTGAATTAGCAAAAAATAAATAAAAATTAGAAGAAAAAAAAATCTGAATTAGCAAATCAAATAAAATCTGAATTAGCAAAAAAAAAAAAAATCTTAATTAGCAAAAAAAAAAATTAGAAGAAAAAAATCTGAATTAGCAAAAAAAATAAATCTGAATTAGCAAAAAAAAATCTGAATTAGCAAAAAAAATAAAATCTGAATTACCAAAAAATAATAAATAAAAATTAGGAAAAAAAAATCTGAATTAGCAAAAAAAAAAAAAAAAAATTAGAAAAAAAAATTTGAATTAGCAAAAAAAAAAAAATCTGAATTAGAAAAAAAAAAATCTGAATTAGCAAAAAAAAAAAAAAACTAAAAATTAGCAAAATAAATTAGAAAAAAAATCTGAATTAGCAAAAAAAAAATAGCAAAAAAAAATTAGCAAAAAAAAAATCTGGATTAGCAAAAAAAAATCTGAATTAGCAAAAAGAAATTAGAAAAAAAAAATCTGAATTAGGAAAAAAAAAACATAAATTAGAAAAAAAAATCTGAATTAGCAAAAAAAAAAAAATCTGAATTAGAAAAAAAAAATCTGAGTTAGCAAAAATAAAAAACTAAAAATTAGCAAAAAAAATCTGAATTAGCAAAAAAAAAATCTGAATTAGCAAAAAAAAATAAATTAGAAAAAAACAAAAATCTGAATTAGCAAAAAAATCTGAATTAGCAAAAAAAAATTATAAAAAAAAATCTGAATTAGCAAAAAAAAAAAATCTGAATTAGCAAAAAAAAAAAAAAATAGAAAAAAAATCTGAATTAGCAAAAAAAAAAAAAATCTGAATTAGCAAAAAAAAAACTAAAAATTAGCAAAAAAAAAAAAATCTGAATTAGAAAAAAAAAATCTGAATTAGCAAAAAAAAATAAAAATTAGCAAAAAAAAAACTGAATTTGCAAAAAAAAAAACAATCTGAATTAGCAAAAAAAAATCTGAATTAGCAAAAAAAAAAATCTGAATTAGCAAAAAAAAAAACTAAAAATTAGCAAAAAAAAAAATCTGAATTAGAAAAAAAAAATCTGAATTAGCAAAAAAAAATCTGAATTAGCAAAAAAAAAAATCTGAATTAGCAAAAAAAAAAAAAATCTGATTTATCAAAAAAAAAAAAAAAATTAGAAAAAAAAATTTGAATTAGCAAAAAAAAAAAAAATCTGAATTAGCAAAAAAAAAAAAATAGAAAAAAAAATCTGAATTAGAAAATAATAAAAATTAGCAAAAATCTGAATTAGCAAAAATTAGCAAAATAAATTAGAAAAAAAATCTGAATTAGCAAAAAAAAAAATATCTGAATTAACAAAAAAAAAAAAAATCTGAATTAACAAAAAAAAAAAACTAAAAATTAGCAAAAAAAAAATCTGAATTAGAAAAAAACAATCTGAATTAGCAAAAAAAAAAAATTAGAAAAAAACAAAAATCTGAATTACCAAAAAAAAATCTGAATTAGCAAAAAAAAAATTATAAAGAAAAAAATCTGAATTAGCAAAAAAAAATCTGAATTAGCAAAAAAAAAAAAATTAGAAAAAAATCTGAATTAGCAAAAAAATCTGAATTAGCAAAAAAAAATAAATCTGAGTTAGCAAAAAAAAAAAATCTGAATTAGCAAAAAAAAAAACTAAAAATTAGCAAAAAAAAAATCTGAATTAGCAAAAAAAATCTGAATTAGCAAAAAAAAAAATAAAAATTAGCAAAAAAAAAAATTAGCAAAAAAAAATTTGAAAAAAAATATTAATTAGCAAAAAAAAAATATGAATTAGAAAAAAAAATTAAAAAAATCTGAATTAGCAAAAAAAAATCTGAATTAGCAAAAAAAAATTAAAAATTAGCAAAAAAAATCTGAATTAGCAAAAAAAAAAAATCTGAATTAGCAAAAAAAAATCTGAATTTGCAAAAAAAAAAATAAAAATTTGCAAAAAAAAAATCTGAATTAGCAAAAAAAAAATCTGAATTAGCAAAAAAAATAAAATCTGAATTAGCAAAAAAAAGTAAAAATTAGCAAAAAAAATCTGAATTAGGAAAAAAAAAATCTGAATTAGCAAAAAAAAAAAAAAATCTGATTTAGCAAAAAAAATTAGAAAAAAAAATTTGAATTAGCAAAACAAAAAAAAATCTCAATTAGAAAA
Source organism: Dioctria linearis (assembly GCA_963930735.1). Classification (NCBI taxonomy): domain Eukaryota; kingdom Metazoa; phylum Arthropoda; class Insecta; order Diptera; family Asilidae; genus Dioctria; species Dioctria linearis. The sequence goes on along the minus strand of CAWVNZ010000191.1, from coordinate 37,053 downwards.
AAAAATCTGAATTAGCAAAAAAATCTGAATTAGCAAAAACAAAAAAAAATCTGAATTAGCAAAAAAAAAAAATCTGAATTAGCAAAAAAATGTAAAAATTAGCAAAAAAAATCTGAATTAGCAAAAAAAAAAAAATCTGAATTAGCAAAACAAATAAAATCTGAATTAGCAAAAAAAAAAAAATCTGAATTAGCAAAAAAAATTAGAAAAAAAAAATCTGAATTAGCAAAAAAAATAAAATCTGAATTAGCAAAAAAAAAAATCTGAATTAGCAAAAAAAATAAAATCTGAATTAGCAAAAAAAAAAAAATCTGAATTAGCAAAAAAAAAAAAAAAAATAAATTAGAAAAAAAAATTGAATTCGCCAAAAAAAAAAATCTGAATTAGAAAAAAAAAATCTAAATTAGCAAAAAAAAAACTAAAAATTAGCAATATAAATTAGAAAAAAAAATCTGAATTAGCAAAAAAAAAAATAGCAAAAAAAAAATCTGGATTAGCAAAAAAAAATAAAATCTGAATTAGCAAAAAAAAGTAAAAATTAGAAAAAAAAATCTGAATTAGCAAAAAAAAAAAATCAGATTTAGCAAAAAAAAATTTGAATTAGCAAAAAAAAAAAAAATCTGAATTAGCAAAAAAAATAAAAATTAGCAAAAAAAAAATTAGCAAAAAAAAATTTGAAAAAAAATATTAATTAGCAAAAAAAAAATATGAATTAGAAAAAAAAATAAAAAAATCTGAATTAGCAAAAAAAAAAATCTGAATTAGCAAAAAAAAATAAAAATTAGCAAAAAAAATCTGAATTAGTAAAAAATAAAAAAAATCTGAATTAGCAAAAAAAAAAAAAAATTAGAAGAAAAAAAAAATCTGAAATAGCAAAAACAAATAAAATCTGAATTAGCAAAAAAAAAAAAAAAAAAATCTGGATTAGCAAAAAAAAAATTATAAAAATAAAAATCTGAATTAGCAAAAAAAAAATCTGAATTAGCAAAAAAAAAAATCTGAATTAGCAAAAAAAATAAAATCTGAATTAGCAAAAAAAAGTAAAAATTAGCAAAAAAAAATCTGAATTAGCACAAAAAAAATCTGAATTAGCAAAAAAAAAAAAAATCTGATTTAGCAAAAAAAAAAAAATTTGAATTAGCAAAAAAAAAAAAAAATCTGAATTCGCAAAAAAAAAAATCTGAATTAACAAAAAAAAAAAATCTGAATTAGCAAAAAAAAATCTGAATTTGCAAAAAAAAATAAAAATTTGCAAAAAAAAAAAAAAATAGCAAGAAAAAAAAAATAAAAATTAGCAAAAAAAAATCTGAATTAGCAAAAAAATCTGAATTAGCAAAAAAAAAAAAATTAGAAAAAAAAATCTGAATTAGCAAAAAAAAAAAAAAAAAAAAAAAAAAAAAAAAAAAAAAAAAAAAAATCTGAATTAGCAAAAAAAAAATCTGAATTAGCAAAAAAAAAAATTAACAAAAAAAAAATTAGAAAAAAAAAATCTGAATTAGCAAAAAAAAAAAAATAGCAAAAAAAAATTAGAAAAAAAAAATCTGAATTAGCAAAAAATTAACAAAATAAATTAGAAAAAAATCTGAGTTAGCAAAAAAAAAAAAATAGCAAAAAAAATTAGCAAAAAAAAAAATCTGGATCAGCAAAAAAAAAATTTAAAAATAAAAATCTGAATTAGCAAAAAAAAATCTGAATTAGCAAAAAAAATAAAATCTGAATTAGCAAAAAAAAGTAAAAATTAGCAAAAAAAAAAGTCTGAATTAGCAAAAAAAAAATCTGAATTAGCAAAAAAAAAATCTGATTTAGCAAAAAAAAATTAGAAAAAAAAAATTTGAATTAGCAAAAAAAAAAAAAAAAAAAATCTGAATTAGAAAAAAAAAATCTGAATTAGCAAAAAAATCTGAATTAGCAAAAAAAAAAAAAATCTGAATTAGCAAAAAATAAATAAAAATTAGAAGAAAAAAAAATCTGAATTAGCAAAACAAATAAAATTTGAATTAGCAAAAAAAAAAAAAAATCTGAATTAGCAAAAAAAAAATTAGAAAAAAAAATCTGAATTAGCAAAAAAAATAAAATCTGAATTAGCAACAAAAAGTAAAAATTAGCAAAAAAAAATCTGAATTAGCAAAAAAAAAAAATCTGAATTAGCAAAAAAAAAAAAATCTGATTTAGCAAAAAAAAAAAAAAAAAAAAAATTAGAAAAAAAAAATTTGAATTAGCAAAAAAAAAAATCTGAATTAGAAAAAAAAAATCTGAATTAGCAAAAAAAAAAACTAAAAATTAGCAAAATAAATTAGAAAAAAAAATCTGAATTAGCAAAAAAAAAATAGCAAAAAAAAATTAGCAAAAAAAAAATCTGGATTAGCAAAAAAATAAAATCTGAATTAGCAAAAAAAAGTAAAAATTAGCAAAAAAAAATCTGAATTAGCAAAAAAAAAAAAAATCTGATTTAGCAAAAAAAAAAAAAAAAAATTAGAAAAAGAAATTTGAATTAGCAAAAAAAAAAAATCTGAATTAGAAAAAAAAAATCTGACTTAGCAAAAAATCTGAATTAGCAAAAAAAAAAAAATCTGAATTAGCAAAAAAAAAATAAAAATTAGAAGAAAAAAAAATCTGAATTAGCAAATCAAATAAAATCTGAATTAGCAAAAAAAAAAAAAATCTTAATTAGCAAAAAAAAAAATTAGAAGAAAAAAATCTGAATTAGCAAAAAAAAAAAATCTGAATTAGCAAAAAAAAATCTGAATTAGCAAAAAAAATAAAATCTGAATTACCAAAAAATAATAAATAAAAATTAGGAAAAAAAAATCTGAATTAGCAAAAAAAAAAAAAAAATTAGAAAAAAAAAAAATCTGAATTAGCAAAAAAAAAATCTGAATTAGCAAAAAAAATAAAATCTGAATTAGCAAAAAAAAGTAAAAATTAGCAAAAAAAATCTGAATTAGCAAAAAAAAAATCTGAATTAGCAAAAAAAAAAAAAATCTGATTTAGCAAAAAAAATTAGAAAAAAAAATTTGAATTAGCAAAACAAAAAAAAAATCTCAATTAGAAAAAAAAATCTGAATTAGCAAAAAAATCTGAATTAGCAAAAACAAAAAAAAATCTGAATTAGCAAAAAAAAAAAAATCTGAATTAGCAAAAAAATGTAAAAATTAGCAAAAAAAATCTGAATTAGCAAAAAAAAAAAAATCTGAATTAGCAAAACAAATAAAATCTGAATTAGCAAAAAAAAAAAAATCTGAATTAGCAAAAAAAATTAGAAAAAAAAAATCTGAATTAGCAAAAAAAATAAAATCTGAATTAGCAAAAAAAAAAATCTGAATTAGCAAAAAAAATAAAATCTGAATTAGCAAAAAAAAAAAAAATCTGAATTAGCAAAAAAAAAAAAAAAAAAAAATTAGAAAAAAAAATTGAATTCGCAAAAAAAAAAATCTGAATTAGAAAAAAAAAATCTAAATTAGCAAAAAAAAAACTAAAAATTAGCAAAATAAATTAGAAAAAAAAATCTGAATTAGCAAAAAAAAAATAGCAAAAAAAAAAATCTGGATTAGCAAAAAAAAATAAAATCTGAATTAGCAAAAAAAAGTTAAAATTAGCAAAAAAAATCTGAATTAGCAAAAAAAAAAATCAGATTTAGCAAAAAAAAATTTGAATTAGCAAAAAAAAAAATCTGAATTAGGAAAAAAAATCTGAATTAGCAAAAAAAAATAAAAATTAGCAAAAAAAAAATTAGCAAAAAAAAAATTTGAAAAAAAATATTAATTAGCAAAAAAAAAAATATGAATTAGAAAAAAAAATAAAAAAAATCTGAATTAGCAAAAAAAAAAATCTGAATTAGCAAAAAAAAATAAAAATTAGCAAAAAAAAAATCTGAATTAGCAAAAAAAATAAAAAAAAATCTGAATTAGCAAAAAAAAAAAAAAAAATTAGAAGAAAAAAAAATCTGAATTAGCAAAAACAAATAAAATCTGAATTAGCAAAAAAAAAAAAAAAAAAATCTGGATTAGCAAAAAAAAAATTATAAAAATAAAAATCTGAATTAGCAAAAAAAAAATCTGAATTAGCAAAAAAAAAAATCTGAATTAGCAAAAAAAATAAAATCTGAATTAGCAAAAAAAAGTAAAAATTAGCAAAAAAAAATCTGAATTAGCAAAAAAAAAATCTGAATTAGCAAAAAAAAAAAAAATCTGATTTAGCAAAAAAAAAAAAATTAGAAAAAAAAAAATTTGAATTAGCAAAAAAAAAAAAAATCTGAATTCGCAAAAAAAAAAAAATCTGAATTAACAAAAAAAAAAAAAAAATCTGAATTAGCAAAAAAAAATCTGAATTTGCAAAAAAAAATAAAAATTTGCAAAAAAAAAAAATAGCAAGAAAAAAAAAATAAAAATTAGCAAAAAAAATCTGAATTAGCAAAAAAAATCTGAATTAGCAAAAAAAAAAAAAATTAGAAAAAAAAATCTGAATTAGCAAAAAAAAAAAAAAATCTGAATTAGCAAAAAAAAAAAAAAAAAAAAAAAAATCTGAATTAGCAAAAAAAAAATCTGAATTAGCAAAAAAAAAAAAAATTAACAAAAAAAAATTAGAAAAAAAAAATCTGAATTAGCAAAAAAATTAGCAAAAAAAAAATTAGAAAAAAAAAATCTGAATTAGCAAAAAATTAACAAAATAAATTAGAAAAAAATCTGAATTAGCAAAAAAAAAATAGCAAAAAAAATTAGCAAAAAAAAATCTGGATTAGCAAAAAAAAATAAAATCTGAATTAGCAAAAAAAAGTAAAAATTAGAAAAAAAAATCTGAATTAGCAAAAAAAAAAAATCAGATTTAGCAAAAAAAAAATTTGAATTAGCAAAAAAAAAAAAAATCTGAATTAGCAAAAAAAATAAAAATTAGCAAAAAAAAAATTAGCAAAAAAAAATTTGAAAAAAAATATTAATTAGCAAAAAAAAAATATGAATTAGAAAAAAAAATAAAAAAAATCTGAATTAGCAAAAAAAAAATCTGAATTAGCAAAAAAAAATAAAAATTAGCAAAAAAAATCTGAATTAGCAAAAAATAAAAAAAATCTGAATTAGCAAAAAAAAAAAAAAAATTAGAAGAAAAAAAAAATCTGAAATAGCAAAAACAAATAAAATCTGAATTAGCAAAAAAAAAAAAAAAAAAAATCTGGATTAGCAAAAAAAAAATTATAAAAATAAAAATCTGAATTAGCAAAAAAAAAATCTGAATTAGCAAAAAAAAAAATCTGAATTAGCAAAAAAAATAAAATCTGAATTAGCAAAAAAAAGTAAAAATTAGCAAAAAAAAATCTGAATTAGCAAAAAAAAAATCTGAATTAGCAAAAAAAAAAAAATCTGATTTAGCAAAAAAAAAAAAATTTGAATTAGCAAAAAAAAAAAAAAATCTGAATTCGCAAAAAAAAAAAATCTGAATTAACAAAAAAAAAAAATCTGAATTAGCAAAAAAAAATCTGAATTTGCAAAAAAAAATAAAAATTTGCAAAAAAAAAAAAAAAAATAGCAAGAAAAAAAAAATAAAAATTAGCAAAAAAAAATCTGAATTAGCAAAAAAAATCTGAATTAGCAAAAAAAAAAAATTAGAAAAAAAAATCTGAATTAGCAAAAAAAAAAAAAAAAAAAAAAAAAAAAAAAAAAAAAAAAAAAAAAAAAAATCTGAATTAGCAAAAAAAAAATCTGAATTAGCAAAAAAAAAAATTAACAAAAAAAAAATTAGAAAAAAAAAATCTGAATTAGCAAAAAAAAAAAAATAGCAAAAAAAAATTAGAAAAAAAAAATCTGAATTAGCAAAAAATTAACAAAATAAATTAGAAAAAAATCTGAGTTAGCAAAAAAAAAAAATAGCAAAAAAAATTAGCAAAAAAAAAATCTGGATCAGCAAAAAAAAAATTTAAAAATAAAAATCTGAATTAGCAAAAAAAAATCTGAATTAGCAAAAAAAATAAAATCTGAATTAGCAAAAAAAAGTAAAAATTAGCAAAAAAAAAAGTCTGAATTAGCAAAAACAAATAAAATCTGAATTAGCAAAAAAAAAAAAAAAAAAATCTGGATTAGCAAAAAAAAAAATATAAAAATAAAAATCTGAATTAGCAAAAAAAAAATCTGAATTAGCAAAAAAAAAAATCTGAATTAGCAAAAAAAATAAAATCTGAATTAGCAAAAAAAAGTAAAAATTAGCAAAAAAAAATCTGAATTAGCAAAAAAAAAATCTGAATTAGCAAAAAAAAAAAAAATCTGATTTAGCAAAAAAAAAAAAATTAGAAAAAAAAAAATTTGAATTAGCAAAAAAAAAAAAAAATCTGAATTCGCAAAAAAAAAAAAAATCTGAATTAACAAAAAAAAAAAAAAAATCTGAATTAGCAAAAAAAAATCTGAATTTGCAAAAAAAAATAAAAATTTGCAAAAAAAAAAAATAGCAAGAAAAAAAAAATAAAAATTAGCAAAAAAAATCTGAATTAGCAAAAAAAATCTGAATTAGCAAAAAAAAAAAAAATTAGAAAAAAAAATCTGAATTAGCAAAAAAAAAATCTGAATTAGCAAAAAAAATAAAATCTGAATTAGCAAAAAAAAGTAAAAATTAGCAAAAAAAATCTGAATTAGCAAAAAAAAAATCTGAATTAGCAAAAAAAAAAAAAAATCTGATTTAGCAAAAAAAATTAGAAAAAAAAATTTGAATTAGCAAAACAAAAAAAAAATCTCAATTAGAAAAAAAAATCTGAATTAGCAAAAAAATCTGAATTAGCAAAAACAAAAAAAAATCTGAATTAGCAAAAAAAAAAAAATCTGAATTAGCAAAAAAATGTAAAAATTAGCAAAAAAAATCTGAATTAGCAAAAAAAAAAAAATCTGAATTAGCAAAACAAATAAAATCTGAATTAGCAAAAAAAAAAAAATCTGAATTAGCAAAAAAAATTAGAAAAAAAAAATCTGAATTAGCAAAAAAAATAAAATCTGAATTAGCAAAAAAAAAAATCTGAATTAGCAAAAAAAATAAAATCTGAATTAGCAAAAAAAAAAAAAATCTGAATTAGCAAAAAAAAAAAAAAAAAAAAATTAGAAAAAAAAATTGAATTCGCAAAAAAAAAAAATCTGAATTAGAAAAAAAAAATCTAAATTAGCAAAAAAAAAACTAAAAATTAGCAAAATAAATTAGAAAAAAAAATCTGAATTAGCAAAAAAAAAATAGCAAAAAAAAAAATCTGGATTAGCAAAAAAAAATAAAATCTGAATTAGCAAAAAAAAGTTAAAATTAGCAAAAAAAATCTGAATTAGCAAAAAAAAAAATCAGATTTAGCAAAAAAAAATTTGAATTAGCAAAAAAAAAAATCTGAATTAGGAAAAAAAATCTGAATTAGCAAAAAAAAATAAAAATTAGCAAAAAAAAAATTAGCAAAAAAAAAATTTGAAAAAAAATATTAATTAGCAAAAAAAAAAATATGAATTAGAAAAAAAAATAAAAAAAATCTGAATTAGCAAAAAAAAAAATCTGAATTAGCAAAAAAAAATAAAAATTAGCAAAAAAAATCTGAATTAGCAAAAAATAAAAAAAAATCTGAATTAGCAAAAAAAAAAAAAAAAATTAGAAGAAAAAAAAATCTGAATTAGCAAAAACAAATAAAATCTGAATTAGCAAAAAAAAAAAAAAAAAAATCTGGATTAGCAAAAAAAAAATTATAAAAATAAAAATCTGAATTAGCAAAAAAAAAATCTGAATTAGCAAAAAAAAAAATCTGAATTAGCAAAAAAAATAAAATCTGAATTAGCAAAAAAAAGTAAAAATTAGCAAAAAAAAATCTGAATTAGCAAAAAAAAAATCTGAATTAGCAAAAAAAAAAAAAATCTGATTTAGCAAAAAAAAAAAAATTAGAAAAAAAAAAATTTGAATTAGCAAAAAAAAAAAAAAATCTGAATTCGCAAAAAAAAAAAAATCTGAATTAACAAAAAAAAAAAAAAAATCTGAATTAGCAAAAAAAAATCTGAATTTGCAAAAAAAAATAAAAATTTGCAAAAAAAAAAAATAGCAAGAAAAAAAAAATAAAAATTAGCAAAAAAAATCTGAATTAGCAAAAAAAATCTGAATTAGCAAAAAAAAAAAAAATTAGAAAAAAAAATCTGAATTAGCAAAAAAAAAAAAAAATCTGAATTAGCAAAAAAAAAAAAAAAAAAAAAAAAATCTGAATTAGCAAAAAAAAAATCTGAATTAGCAAAAAAAAAAAAAATTAACAAAAAAAAAATTAGAAAAAAAAAATCTGAATTAGCAAAAAAATTAGCAAAAAAAAAATTAGAAAAAAAAAATCTGAATTAGCAAAAAATTAACAAAATAAATTAGAAAAAAATCTGAATTAGCAAAAAAAAAATAGCAAAAAAAATTAGCAAAAAAAAATCTGGATTAGCAAAAAAAAATAAAATCTGAATTAGCAAAAAAAAGTAAAAATTAGAAAAAAAAATCTGAATTAGCAAAAAAAAAAAATCAGATTTAGCAAAAAAAAAATTTGAATTAGCAAAAAAAAAAAAAATCTGAATTAGCAAAAAAAATAAAAATTAGCAAAAAAAAAATTAGCAAAAAAAAATTTGAAAAAAAATATTAATTAGCAAAAAAAAAATATGAATTAGAAAAAAAAATAAAAAAAATCTGAATTAGCAAAAAAAAAATCTGAATTAGCAAAAAAAAATAAAAATTAGCAAAAAAAATCTGAATTAGCAAAAAATAAAAAAAATCTGAATTAGCAAAAAAAAAAAAAAAATTAGAAGAAAAAAAAAATCTGAAATAGCAAAAACAAATAAAATCTGAATTAGCAAAAAAAAAAAAAAAAAAATCTGGATTAGCAAAAAAAAAATTATAAAAATAAAAATCTGAATTAGCAAAAAAAAAATCTGAATTAGCAAAAAAAAAAATCTGAATTAGCAAAAAAAATAAAATCTGAATTAGCAAAAAAAAGTAAAAATTAGCAAAAAAAAATCTGAATTAGCAAAAAAAAAATCTGAATTAGCAAAAAAAAAAAAATCTGATTTAGCAAAAAAAAAAAAATTTGAATTAGCAAAAAAAAAAAAAAATCTGAATTCGCAAAAAAAAAAAATCTGAATTAACAAAAAAAAAAAATCTGAATTAGCAAAAAAAAATCTGAATTTGCAAAAAAAAATAAAAATTTGCAAAAAAAAAAAAAAAAATAGCAAGAAAAAAAAAATAAAAATTAGCAAAAAAAAATCTGAATTAGCAAAAAAAATCTGAATTAGCAAAAAAAAAAAATTAGAAAAAAAAATCTGAATTAGCAAAAAAAAAAAAAAAAAAAAAAAAAAAAAAAAAAAAAAAAAAAAAAAAAATCTGAATTAGCAAAAAAAAAATCTGAATTAGCAAAAAAAAAAATTAACAAAAAAAAAATTAGAAAAAAAAAATCTGAATTAGCAAAAAAAAAAAAATAGCAAAAAAAATTAGAAAAAAAAAATCTGAATTAGCAAAAAATTAACAAAATAAATTAGAAAAAAATCTGAGTTAGCAAAAAAAAAAAATAGCAAAAAAAATTAGCAAAAAAAAAATCTGGATCAGCAAAAAAAAAATTTAAAAATAAAAATCTGAATTAGCAAAAAAAAATCTGAATTAGCAAAAAAAATAAAATCTGAATTAGCAAAAAAAAGTAAAAATTAGCAAAAAAAAAAGTCTGAATTAGCAAAAAAAAAATCTGAATTAGCAAAAAAAAAATCTGATTTAGCAAAAAAAATTAGAAAAAAAAAATTTGAATTAGCAAAAAAAAAAAAAAAAAAAATCTGAATTAGAAAAAAAAAATCTGAATTAGCAAAAAAATCTGAATTAGCAAAAAAAAAAAAAATCTGAATTAGCAAAAAATAAATAAAAATTAGAAGAAAAAAAAATCTGAATTAGCAAAACAAATAAAATTTGAATTAGCAAAAAAAAAAAAAAAATCTGAATTAGCAAAAAAAAAATTAGAAAAAAAAATCTGAATTAGCAAAAAAAATAAAATCTGAATTAGCAACAAAAAGTAAAAATTAGCAAAAAAAAATCTGAATTAGCAAAAAAAAAAAATCTGAATTAGCAAAAAAAAAAAAATCTGATTTAGCAAAAAAAAAAAAAAAAAAAATTAGAAAAAAAAAATTTGAATTAGCAAAAAAAAAAAATCTGAATTAGAAAAAAAAAATCTGAATTAGCAAAAAAAAAAACTAAAAATTAGCAAAATAAATTAGAAAAAAAAATCTGAATTAGCAAAAAAAAAATAGCAAAAAAAAATTAGCAAAAAAAAAATCTGGATTAGCAAAAAAATAAAATCTGAATTAGCAAAAAAAAGTAAAAATTAGCAAAAAAAAATCTGAATTAGCAAAAAAAAAAAAAATCTGATTTAGCAAAAAAAAAAAAAAAAATTAGAAAAAGAAATTTGAATTAGCAAAAAAAAAAAATCTGAATTAGAAAAAAAAAATCTGACTTAGCAAAAAATCTGAATTAGCAAAAAAAAAAAATCTGAATTAGCAAAAAAAAAATAAAAATTAGAAGAAAAAAAAATCTGAATTAGCAAATCAAATAAAATCTGAATTAGCAAAAAAAAAAAAAATCTTAATTAGCAAAAAAAAAATTAGAAGAAAAAAATCTGAATTAGCAAAAAAAAAAAATCTGAATTAGCAAAAAAAAATCTGAATTAGCAAAAAAAATAAAATCTGAATTACCAAAAAATAATAAATAAAAATTAGGAAAAAAAAATCTGAATTAGCAAAAAAAAAAAAAAAATTAGAAAAAAAAATTTGAATTAGCAAAAAAAAAAAAAATCTGAATTAGAAAAAAAAAAAAATCTGAATTAGCAAAAAAAAAAAAAAAACTAAAAATTAGCAAAATAAATTAGAAAAAAAATCTGAATTAGCAAAAAAAAATAGCAAAAAAAAATTAGCAAAAAAAAAAATCTGGATTAGCAAAAAAAAAATCTGAATTAGCAAAAAGAAATTAGAAAAAAAAATCTGAATTAGGAAAAAAAAACATAAATTAGAAAAAAAAATCTGAATTAGCAAAAAAAAAAAAAATCTGAATTAGAAAAAAAAATCTGAGTTAGCAAAAAAAAAAAACTAAAAATTAGCAAAAAAAATCTGAATTAGCAAAAAAAAAATCTGAATTAGCAAAAAAAATAAATTAGAAAAAAACAAAAATCTGAATTAGCAAAAAAATCTGAATTAGCAAAAAAAAATTATAAAAAAAAATCTGAATTAGCAAAAAAAAAATCTGAATTAGCAAAAAAAAAAAATAGAAAAAAAATCTGAATTAGCAAAAAAAAAAAAAATCTGAATTAGCAAAAAAAAAACTAAAAATTAGCAAAAAAAAAAAATCTGAATTAGCAAAAAAAAAATCTGAATTAGCAAAAAAAAATAAAAATTAGCAAAAAAAAAACTGAATTAGCAAAAAAAAAACAATCTGAATTAGCAAAAAAAAATCTGAATTTGCAAAAAAAAAAAAAAAAAAAATTTGCAAAAAAAAAAAAATTAGCAAAAAAAATCTGAATTAGCAAAAAAAAAAATCTGAATTAGCAAAAAAAAAAAATCTGATTTATCAAAAAAAAAAAAAAAATTAGAAAAAAAAATTTGAATTAGCAAAAAAAAAAATCTGAATTAGCAAAAAAAAAAAATAGAAAAAAAAATCTGAATTAGAAAATAAAAAAAATTAGCAAAAATCTGAATTAGCAAAAAATTAGCAAAATAAATTAGAAAAAAAATCTGAATTAGCAAAAAAAAAAAAAAAAATCTGAATTAACAAAAAAAAAAAAAATCTGAATTAGCAAAAAAAAAACTAAAAATTAGCAAAAAAAAAATCTGAATTAGAAAAAAACAATCTGAATTAGCAAAAAAAAAAAATTTGAAAAAAACAAAAATCTGAATTAGCAAAAAAAAAAATTTGAAAAAAAAAAAATCTGAATTAGCAAAAAAAAAAAAAAATCTGATTTAGCAAAAAAAAAAAAAAAAAAAATCTGATTTAGCAAAAAAAAAAAAAAAAAAAATTAGAAAAAAAAAATTTGAATTAGCAAAAAAAAAAAAATCTGAATTAGAAAAAAAAAATCTGAATTAGCAAAAAATCTGAATTAGCAAAAAAAAAATCTGAATTAGCAAAAAAAAAATAAAAATTAGAAAAAAAAAAAATCTGAATTAGCAAAACAAATAAAATCTGAATTATCAAAAAAAAAAAAATCTGGATTAGCAAAAAAAAACTTATAAAAATAAAAATCTGAATTAGCAAAAAAAAAATCTGAATTAGCAAAAAAAAAAAATCTGAATTAGCAAAAAAAATAAAATCTGAATTAGCAAAAAAAAGTAAAAATTAGCAAAAAGAAAATCTGAATTAGCAAAAAAAAAAAATTCTGAATTAGCAAAAAAAAAAAAAAAATCTGATTTAGCAAAAAAAAAAAAAAAAAAAAAATTAGAAACAAAAAAATTTGAATTAGCAAAAAAAAAATCTGAATTCGCAAAAAAAAAAAAATCTGAATTAGCAAAAAAAAAAAAATCTGAATTAGCAAAAAAATCTGAATTAGCAAAAAAAATAAAATCTGAATTAGCAAAAAATAAATAAAAATTAGAAGAAAAAAAAATCTGAATTTGCAAATCAAATAAAATCTGAATTAGCAAAAAAAAAAAAATCTTAAATAGCAAAAAAAAAAATTAGAAGAAAAAAATCTGAATTAGCAAAAAAAATAAAATCTGAATTAGCAAAAAAAAATCTGAATTAGCAAAAAAAATAAAATCTGAATTACCAAAAAATAATAAATAAAAATTAGGAAAAAAAAATCTGAATTAGCAAAAAAAAAAAAAAAAAAAATTAGAAAAAAAAATTTGAATTAGCAAAAAAAAAAAAATCTGAATTAGAAAAAAAAAAAATCTGAATTAGCAAAAAAAAAAAAAAAAACTAAAAATTAGCAAAATAAATTAGAAAAAAAATCTGAATTAGCAAAAAAAAATAGCAAAAAAAAATTAGCAAAAAAAAAATCTGGATTAGCAAAAAAAAAATCTGAATTAGCAAAAAGAAATTAGAAAAAAAAATCTGAATTAGGAAAAAAAAACATAAATTAGAAAAAAAAATCTGAATTTGCAAAAAAAAAAAAATCTGAATTAGAAAAAAAAATCTGAGTTAGCAAAAAAAAAAAAAAAAAAAATTAGCAAAAAAAATCTGAATTAGCAAAAAAAAAATCTGAATTAGCAAAAAAAAATTTGAAAAAAAAATCTGAATAGCTAAAAAAAAAAATCTGAATTAGCAAAAAAAAAATAAAAATTAGCAAAAAAAAATTAGAAAAAAAAATCTGAATTAGCAAAAAATTAGCAAAATAAATTAGAAAAAAAATCTGAATTAGCAAAAAAAAAATAGCAAAAAAAATTAGCAAAAAAAAAATCTGGATTAGCAAAAAAAAAATTATAAAAAAAAATCTGAATTAGTAAAAAAAAAATTAGAAAAAAAAATCTGAATTACAAAAAAAAAAAAAAAAAATTAGAAAAAAAATCTGAATTAGCAAAAAAATCTGAATTAGCAAAAAAAAATCTGAATTAGCAAAAAAAAAAAATTAGCAAAAAAAAAAAGAAAAAAAAAATCTGAATTAGCAAAATAAATTAAAAAAAAATCTGAATTAGCAAAATAAAAAAAAAATCTGAATTAGCAAAAAAAAAAAAATCTGAATTAGCAAAAAAAAAATCTGAATTAGCAAAAAAAAAAAATTAGAAAAAAACAAAAATCTGAATTAGCAAAAAAAAATTTGAATTAGCAAAAAAAAATCTCAATTAGAAAAAAAAATCTGAATTAGCAAAAAAAAAAAACTAAAAATTAGCAAAATAAATTAGAAAAAAAAAATCTGAATTAGCAAAAAAAAAAATAGCAAAAAAAATTAGCAAAAAAATATCTGGATTAGCAAAAAAAAATAAAATCTGAATTAGCAAAAAAAAAGTAAAAATTAGCAAAAAAAAAATCTGAATTAGCAAAAAAAAAAAAAAATCTGATTTAGCAAAAAAAAAAAAAAAAAAAAATAGAAAAAAAAATTTGAATTAGCAAAAAAAAAAAAATCTGAATTAGAAAAAAAAAACTGAATTAGCAAAAAAATCTGAATTAGCAAAAAAAAAAAATAAAATCTGAATTAGCAAAAAAAAATAAAAATTAGAAGAAAAAAAAAATCTGAATTAGCAAAAACAAATAAAATCTGAATTATCAAAAAAAAAAAAATATGGATTAGCAAAAAAAAAATTATAAAAATAAAAATCTGAATTAGCAAAAAAAAATCTGAATTAGCAAAAAAAAAAAAAAATCTGAATTAGCAAAAAAAATAAAATCTGAATTAGCAAAAAAAAAAATCTGAATTAGCAAAAAAAAAAAAATCTGATTTAGCAAAAAAAAAAAAAAAAAAAAATTAGAAACAAAAAAATCTGAATTAGCAAAAAAAAAAAAAATCTGAATTAGCAAAAAAATCTGAATTAGCAAAAAAAAATAAAATCTGAATTAGCAAAAAATAAATAAAAATTAGAAGAAAAAAAAATCTGAATTTGCAAATCAAATAAAATCTGAATTAGCAAAAAAAAAAAAAATCTTAAATAGCAAAAAAAAAAATTAGAAGAAAAAAATCTGAATTAGCAAAAAAAATAAAATCTGAATTAGCAAAAAAAAAATCTGAATTAGCAAAAAAAATAAAATCTGAATTAGCAAAAAAAAGTAAAAATTAGCAAAAAAAAAAAGTCTGAATTAGCAAAAAAAAAATCTGAATTAGCAAAAAAAAAATCTGATTTAGCAAAAAAAATTAGAAAAAAAAAATTTGAATTAGCAAAAAAAAAAAAAAAAAAATCTGAATTAGAAAAAAAAAATCTGAATTAGCAAAAAAATCTGAATTAGCAAAAAAAAAAAATCTGAATTAGCAAAAAATAAATAAAAATTAGAAGAAAAAAAAATCTGAATTAGCAAAACAAATAAAATCTGAATTAGCAAAAAAAAAAAAGAATCTGAATTAGCAAAAAAAAAATTAGAAAAAAAAATCTGAATTAGCAAAAAAAATAAAATCTGAATTAGCAAAAAAAAGTAAAAATTAGCAAAAAAAAATCTGAATTAGCAAAAAAAAAAATCTGAATTAGCAAAAAAAAAAAATCTGATTTAGCAAAAAAAAAAAAAAAAAAAATTAGAAAAAAAAAATTTGAATTAGCAAAAAAAAAAATCTGAATTAGAAAAAAAAAATCTGAATTAGCAAAAAAAAAAAACTAAAAATTAGCAAAATAAATTAGAAAAAAAAATCTGAATTAGCAAAAAAAAAAATAGCAAAAAAAAATTAGCAAAAAAAAAATCTGGATTAGCAAAAAAATAAAATCTGAATTAGCAAAAAAAAAGTAAAAATTAGCAAAAAAAAATCTGAATTAGCAAAAAAAAAAAAAATCTGATTTAGCAAAAAAAAAATTAGAAAAAGAAATTTGAATTAGCAAAAAAAAAAAAATCTGAATTAGAAAAAAAAAATCTGAATTAGCAAAAAATCTGAATTAGCAAAAAAAAAATCTGAATTAGCAAAAAAAAAATAAAAATTAGAAAAAAAAAAAATCTGAATTAGCAAAACAAATAAAATCTGAATTATCAAAAAAAAAAAAATCTGGATTAGCAAAAAAAAACTTATAAAAATAAAAATCTGAATTAGCAAAAAAAAAATCTGAATTAGCAAAAAAAAAAAATCTGAATTAGCAAAAAAAATAAAATCTGAATTAGCAAAAAAAAGTAAAAATTAGCAAAAAGAAAATCTGAATTAGCAAAAAAAAAAAATTCTGAATTAGCAAAAAAAAAAAAAAATCTGATTTAGCAAAAAAAAAAAAAAAAAAAAATTAGAAACAAAAAAATTTGAATTAGCAAAAAAAAAAATCTGAATTCGCAAAAAAAAAAAAATCTGAATTAGCAAAAAAAAAAAAATCTGAATTAGCAAAAAAATCTGAATTAGCAAAAAAAAATAAAATCTGAATTAGCAAAAAATAAATAAAAATTAGAAGAAAAAAAAATCTGAATTTGCAAATCAAATAAAATCTGAATTAGCAAAAAAAAAAAAATCTTAAATAGCAAAAAAAAAAATTAGAAGAAAAAAATCTGAATTAGCAAAAAAAATAAAATCTGAATTAGCAAAAAAAAATCTGAATTAGCAAAAAAAATAAAATCTGAATTACCAAAAAATAATAAATAAAAATTAGGAAAAAAAAATCTGAATTAGCAAAAAAAAAAAAAAAAAAAATTAGAAAAAAAAATTTGAATTAGCAAAAAAAAAAAAATCTGAATTAGAAAAAAAAAAATCTGAATTAGCAAAAAAAAAAAAAAAACTAAAAATTAGCAAAATAAATTAGAAAAAAAATCTGAATTAGCAAAAAAAAATAGCAAAAAAAAATTAGCAAAAAAAAAATCTGGATTAGCAAAAAAAAAATCTGAATTAGCAAAAAGAAATTAGAAAAAAAAATCTGAATTAGGAAAAAAAAACATAAATTAGAAAAAAAAATCTGAATTTGCAAAAAAAAAAAAATCTGAATTAGAAAAAAAAATCTGAGTTAGCAAAAAAAAAAAAAAAAAAAATTAGCAAAAAAAATCTGAATTAGCAAAAAAAAAATCTGAATTAGCAAAAAAAAATTTGAAAAAAAAATCTGAATAGCTAAAAAAAAAAATCTGAATTAGCAAAAAAAAAATAAAAATTAGCAAAAAAAAATTAGAAAAAAAAATCTGAATTAGCAAAAAATTAGCAAAATAAATTAGAAAAAAAATCTGAATTAGCAAAAAAAAAATAGCAAAAAAAATTAGCAAAAAAAAAATCTGGATTAGCAAAAAAAAAATTATAAAAAAAATCTGAATTAGTAAAAAAAAAATTAGAAAAAAAAATCTGAATTACAAAAAAAAAAAAAAAAATTAGAAAAAAAATCTGAATTAGCAAAAAAATCTGAATTAGCAAAAAAAAATCTGAATTAGCAAAAAAAAAAAATTAGCAAAAAAAAAAAGAAAAAAAAAATCTGAATTAGCAAAATAAATTAAAAAAAAAATCTGAATTAGCAAAATAAAAAAAAAATCTGAATTAGCAAAAAAAAAAAAATCTGAATTAGCAAAAAAAAAATCTGAATTAGCAAAAAAAAAAAATTAGAAAAAAACAAAAATCTGAATTAGCAAAAAAAAATTTGAATTAGCAAAAAAAAATCTCAATTAGAAAAAAAAATCTGAATTAGCAAAAAAAAAAAACTAAAAATTAGCAAAATAAATTAGAAAAAAAAAATCTGAATTAGCAAAAAAAAAAATAGCAAAAAAAATTAGCAAAAAAATATCTGGATTAGCAAAAAAAAATAAAATCTGAATTAGCAAAAAAAAAGTAAAAATTAGCAAAAAAAAAATCTGAATTAGCAAAAAAAAAAAAAAAATCTGATTTAGCAAAAAAAAAAAAAAAAAAAAATAGAAAAAAAAATTTGAATTAGCAAAAAAAAAAAAATCTGAATTAGAAAAAAAAAACTGAATTAGCAAAAAAATCTGAATTAGCAAAAAAAAAAAATAAAATCTGAATTAGCAAAAAAAAATAAAAATTAGAAGAAAAAAAAAATCTGAATTAGCAAAAACAAATAAAATCTGAATTATCAAAAAAAAAAAAATATGGATTAGCAAAAAAAAAATTATAAAAATAAAAATCTGAATTAGCAAAAAAAAATCTGAATTAGCAAAAAAAAAAAAAAATCTGAATTAGCAAAAAAAATAAAATCTGAATTAGCAAAAAAAAAAATCTGAATTAGCAAAAAAAAAAAAATCTGATTTAGCAAAAAAAAAAAAAAAAAAAAATTAGAAACAAAAAAATCTGAATTAGCAAAAAAAAAAAAATCTGAATTAGCAAAAAAATCTGAATTAGCAAAAAAAAATAAAATCTGAATTAGCAAAAAATAAATAAAAATTAGAAGAAAAAAAAATCTGAATTTGCAAATCAAATAAAATCTGAATTAGCAAAAAAAAAAAAAATCTTAAATAGCAAAAAAAAAAATTAGAAGAAAAAAATCTGAATTAGCAAAAAAAATAAAATCTGAATTAGCAAAAAAAAAATCTGAATTAGCAAAAAAAATAAAATCTGAATTAGCAAAAAAAAGTAAAAATTAGCAAAAAAAAAAAGTCTGAATTAGCAAAAAAAAAATCTGAATTAGCAAAAAAAAAATCTGATTTAGCAAAAAAAATTAGAAAAAAAAAATTTGAATTAGCAAAAAAAAAAAAAAAAAAATCTGAATTAGAAAAAAAAAATCTGAATTAGCAAAAAAATCTGAATTAGCAAAAAAAAAAAATCTGAATTAGCAAAAAATAAATAAAAATTAGAAGAAAAAAAAATCTGAATTAGCAAAACAAATAAAATCTGAATTAGCAAAAAAAAAAAAAAATCTGAATTAGCAAAAAAAAAATTAGAAAAAAAAATCTGAATTAGCAAAAAAAATAAAATCTGAATTAGCAAAAAAAAGTAAAAATTAGCAAAAAAAAATCTGAATTAGCAAAAAAAAAAATCTGAATTAGCAAAAAAAAAAAATCTGATTTAGCAAAAAAAAAAAAAAAAAAAATTAGAAAAAAAAAATTTGAATTAGCAAAAAAAAAAATCTGAATTAGAAAAAAAAAATCTGAATTAGCAAAAAAAAAAAACTAAAAATTAGCAAAATAAATTAGAAAAAAAAATCTGAATTAGCAAAAAAAAAAATAGCAAAAAAAAATTAGCAAAAAAAAAATCTGGATTAGCAAAAAAATAAAATCTGAATTAGCAAAAAAAAAGTAAAAATTAGCAAAAAAAAATCTGAATTAGCAAAAAAAAAAAAAATCTGATTTAGCAAAAAAAAAATTAGAAAAAGAAATTTGAATTAGCAAAAAAAAAAAAATCTGAATTAGAAAAAAAAAATCTGAGTTAGCAAAAAATCTGAATTAGCAAAAAAAAAAAAAATCTGAATTAGCAAAAAAAAAATAAAAATTAGAAGAAAAAAAAATCTGAATTAGCAAAACAAATAAAATCTGAATTATCAAAAAAAAAAAAAAAAATCTGGATTAGCAAAAAAAAACTTATAAAAATAAAAATCTGAATTAGCAAAAAAAAAATCTGAATTAGCAAAAAAAAATCTGAATTAGCAAAAAAAAATAAAATCTGAATTAGCAAAAAAAAGTAAAAATTAGCAAAAAAAAAATCTGAATTAGCAAAAAAAAAAATTCTGAATTAGCAAAAAAAAAAAAAAATCTGATTTAGCAAAAAAAAAAAAAAAAAATTAGAAAAAAAAATTTGAATTAGCAAAAAAAAAAAATCTGAATTCGCAAAAAAAAAAAAATCTGAATTAGCAAAAAAAAAAAAAATCTGAATTAGCAAAAAAATCTGAATTAGCAAAAAAAAATAAAATCTGAATTAGCAAAAAATAAATAAAAATTAGAAGAAAAAAAAATCTGAATTAGCAAATCAAATAAAATCTGAATTAGCAAAAAAAAAAAAAATCTTAATTAGCAAAAAAAAAAATTAGAAGAAAAAAATCTGAATTAGCAAAAAAAAAAAATCTGAATTAGCAAAAAAAAATCTGAATTAGCAAAAAAAATAAAATCTGAATTACCAAAAAATAATAAATAAAAATTAGGAAAAAAAAATCTGAATTAGCAAAAAAAAAAAAAAAAAAAATTAGAAAAAAAAATTTGAATTAGCAAAAAAAAAAAAAATCTGAATTAGAAAAAAAAAAATCTGAATTAGCAAAAAAAAAAAAAAACTAAAAATTAGCAAAATAAATTAGAAAAAAAATCTGAATTAGCAAAAAAAATAGCAAAAAAAAATTAGCAAAAAAAAAATCTGGATTAGCAAAAAAAAAATCTGAATTAGCAAAAAGAAATTAGAAAAAAAAATTTTGAATTAGGAAAAAAAAAACATAAATTAGAAAAAAAAATCTGAATTAGCAAAAAAAAAAAAAATCTGAATTAGAAAAAAAAATCTGAGTTAGCAAAAAAAAAAAACTAAAAATTAGCAAAAAAAATCTGAATTAGCAAAAAAAAAATCTGAATTAGCAAAAAAAAAAAAAATTAGAAAAAAACAAAAATCTGAATTAGCAAAAAAATCTGAATTAGCAAAAAAAAATTATAAAAAAAAATCTGAATTAGCAAAAAAAAAAATCTGAATTAGCAAAAAAAAAAAAAAATAGAAAAAAAATCTGAATTAGCAAAAAAAAAAATCTGAATTAGCAAAAAAAAAAACTAAAAATTAGCAAAAAAAAAAATCTGAATTAGCAAAAAAAAAATCTGAATTAGCAAAAAAAAATAAAAATTAGCAAAAAAAAAACTGAATTAGCAAAAAAAAAACAATCTGAATTAGCAAAAAAAAATCTGAATTTGCAAAAAAAAAAAAAAAAAAAAAATTTGCAAAAAAAAAAACATTAGCAAAAAAAATCTGAATTAGCAAAAAAAAAAAATCTGAATTAGCAAAAAAAAAAAAATCTGATTTATCAAAAAAAAAAAAAAAATTAGAAAAAAAAATTTGAATTAGCAAAAAAAAAAAATCTGAATTAGCAAAAAAAAAAAAAATCGAAAAAAAAATCTGAATTAGAAAATAAAAAAAATTAGCAAAAATCTGAATTAGCAAAAAATTAGCAAAATAAATTAGAAAAAAAAATCTGAATTAGCAAAAAAAAAAAATATCTGAATTAACAAAAAAAAAAAAAATCTGAATTAGCAAAAAAAAAACTAAAAATTAGCAAAAAAAAAATCTGAATTAGAAAAAAACAATCTGAATTAGCAAAAAAAAAAAATTTGAAAAAAACAAAAATCTGAATTAGCAAAAAAAAAAATTTGAAAAAAAAAATCTGAATTAGCAAAAAAAAAAAAAAAATCTGATTTAGCAAAAAAAAAAAAAAAAAAAAATCTGATTTAGCAAAAAAAAAAAAAAAAAAAAATTAGAAAAAAAAAATTTGAATTAGCAAAAAAAAAAAAAATCTGAATTAGAAAAAAAAAATCTGAATTAGCAAAAAATCTGAATTAGCAAAAAAAAAATCTGAATTAGCAAAAAAAAAATAAAAATTAGAAGAAAAAAAAATCTGAATTAGCAAAACAAATAAAATCTGAATTATCAAAAAAAAAAAAATCTGGATTAGCAAAAAAAAACTTATAAAAATAAAAATCTGAATTAGCAAAAAAAAAATCTGAATTAGCAAAAAAAAAAATCTGAATTAGCAAAAAAAATAAAATCTGAATTAGCAAAAAAAAGTAAATATTAGCAAAAAGAAAATCTGAATTAGCAAAAAAAAAAAAATTCTGAATTAGCAAAAAAAAAAAAAAATCTGATTTAGCAAAAAAAAAAAAAAAAAAAAATTAGAAACAAAAAAATTTGAATTAGCAAAAAAAAAAAATCTGAATTCGCAAAAAAAAAAAAAATCTGAATTAGCAAAAAAAAAAAAATCTGAATTAGCAAAAAAATCTGAATTAGCAAAAAAAAATAAAATCTGAATTAGCAAAAAATAAATAAAAATTAGAAGAAAAAAAAATCTGAATTTGCAAATCAAATAAAATCTGAATTAGCAAAAAAAAAAAATCTTAAATAGCAAAAAAAAAAATTAGAAGAAAAAAATCTGAATTAGCAAAAAAAATAAAATCTGAATTAGCAAAAAAAAATCTGAATTAGCAAAAAAAATAAAATCTGAATTACCAAAAAATAATAAATAAAAATTAGGAAAAAAAAATCTGAATTAGCAAAAAAAAAAAAAAAAAAAATTAGAAAAAAAAATTTGAATTAGCAAAAAAAAAAAAATCTGAATTAGAAAAAAAAAAATCTGAATTAGCAAAAAAAAAAAAAAAAACTAAAAATTAGCAAAATAAATTAGAAAAAAAATCTGAATTAGCAAAAAAAAATAGCAAAAAAAAAATTAGCAAAAAAAAAATCTGGATTAGCAAAAAAAAAATCTGAATTAGCAAAAAGAAATTAGAAAAAAAAATCTGAATTAGGAAAAAAAAACATAAATTAGAAAAAAAAATCTGAATTTGCAAAAAAAAAAAAATCTGAATTAGAAAAAAAAATCTGAGTTAGCAAAAAAAAAAAAAATTAGCAAAAAAAATCTGAATTAGCAAAAAAAAAATCTGAATTAACAAATAAAAATTTGAAAAAAAAATCTGAATAGCTAAAAAAAAAAAATCTGAATTAGCAAAAAAAAAATAAAAATTAGCAAAAAAAAATTAGAAAAAAAAATCTGAATTAGCAAAAAATTAGCAAAATAAATTAGAAAAAAAATATGAATTAGCAAAAAAAAAATAGCAAAAAAAATTAGCAAAAAAAAAATCTGGATTAGCAAAAAAAAATTATAAAAAAAATCTGAATTAGTAAAAAAAAAATTAGAAAAAAAATCTGAATTACCAAAAAAAAAAAAAAAATTAGAAAAAAAATCTGAATTAGCAAAAAAATCTGAATTAGCAAAAAAAAATCTGAATTAGCAAAAAAAAAAAATTAGCAAAAAAAAAAAGAAAAAAAAAATCTGAATTAGCAAAATAAATTAAAAAAAAAATCTGAATTAGCAAAATAAAAAAAAAATCTGAATTAGCAAAAAAAAAAAAATCTGAATTAGCAAAAAAAAAATCTGAATTAGCAAAAAAAAAAAATTAGAAAAAAACAAAAATCTGAATTAGCAAAAAAAAATTTTAATTAGCAAAAAAAAAAAAATCTCAATTAGAAAAAAAAATCTGAATTAGCAAAAAAAAAAAACTAAAAATTAGCAAAATAAATTAGAAAAAAAAAATCTGAATTAGCAAAAAAAAAAATAGCAAAAAAAATTAGCAAAAAAATATCTGGATTAGCAAAAAAAAATAAAATCTGAATTAGCAAAAAAAAAAGTAAAAATTAGCAAAAAAAAAATCTGAATTAGCAAAAAAAAAAAAAATCTGATTTAGCAAAAAAAAAAAAAAAAAAAAAAATAGAAAAAAAAAAATTTGAATTAGCAAAAAAAAAAAAATCTGAATTAGAAAAAAAAAACTGAATTAGCAAAAAAATCTGAATTAGCAAAAAAAAAAATAAAATCTGAATTAGCAAAAAAAAATAAAAATTAGAAGAAAAAAAAAATCTGAATTAGCAAAAACAAATAAAATCTGAATTATCAAAAAAAAAAAATATGGATTAGCAAAAAAAAAATTATAAAAATAAAAATCTGAATTAGCAAAAAAAAATCTGAATTAGCAAAAAAAAAAAAAAAATCTGAATTAGCAAAAAAAATAAAATCTGAATTAGCAAAAAAAAGTAAAAATTAGCAAAAAAAATCTGAATTAGCAAAAAAAAAAATCTGAATTTGCAAAAAAAAAAAAATCTGATTTAGCAAAAAAAAAAAAAAAAAAAATTAGAAACAAAAAAATTTGAATTAGCAAAAAAAAAAAAATCTGAATTCGCAAAAAAAAAAAAAATCTGAATTAGCAAAAAAAAAAAAATCTGAATTAGCAAAAAAAATTTGAATTAGCAAAAAAAAAAAAAATCTGAATTAGCAAAAAATAAATAAAAATTAGAAGAAAAAAAAATCTGAATTTGCAAATCAAATAAAATCTGAATTAGCAAAAAAAAAAAAAATCTTAAATAGCAAAAAAAAAAATTAGAAGAAAAAAATCTGAATTAGCAAAAGAAATAAAATCTGAATTAGCAAAAAAAAATCTGAATTAGCAAAAAAAATAAAATCTGAATTACCAAAAAATAATAAATAAAAATTAGGAAAAAAAAAATCTGAATTAGCAAAAAAAAAAAAAAAAAAAATTAGAAAAAAAAATTTGAATTAGCAAAAAAAAAAAAATCTGAATTAGAAAAAAAAAATCTGAATTAGCAAAAAAAAAAAAAAAACTAAAAATTAGCAAAATAAATTAGAAAAAAAATCTGAATTAGCAAAAAATAATAGCAAAAAAAAATTAGCAAAAAAAAAATCTGGATTAGCAAAAAAAAAATCTGAATTAGCAAAAAGAAATTAGAAAAAAAAATCTGAATTAGGAAAAAAAAACATAAATTAGAAAAAAAAATCTGAATTTGCAAAAAAAAAAAAAATCTGAATTAGAAAAAAAAATCTGAGTTAGCAAAAAAAAAAAAAAAAAAATTAGCAAAAAAAATCTGAATTAGCAAAAAAAAAATCTGAATTAGCAAAAAAAAATTTGAAAAAAAAATCTGAATAGCTAAAAAAAAAAAATCTGAATTAGCAAAAAAAAAATAAAAATTAGCAAAAAAAAATTAGGAAAAAAAATCTGAATTAGCAAAAAATTAGCAAAATAAATTAGAAAAAAAATCTGAATTAGCAAAAAAAAAATAGCAAAAAAAATTAGCAAAAAAAAAATCTGGATTAGCAAAAAAAAAATTATAAAAAAAATCTGAATTAGTAAAAAAAAATTAGAAAAAAGATCTGAATTACCAAAAAAAATTAGAAAAAAAATCTGAATTAGCAAAAAAATCTGAATTAGCAAAAAAAAATCTGAATTAGCAAAAAAAAAAAATTAGCAAAAGAAAAAAAAAATCTGAATTAGCAAAATAAATTAAAAAAAAAATCTGAATTAGCAAAATAAAAAAAAAATCTGAATTAGCAAAAAAAAAAAATCTGAATTAGCAAAAAAAAAATCTGAATTAGCAAAAAAAAAAAATTAGAAAAAAACAAAAATCTGAATTAGCAAAAAAAAATTTGAATTAGCAAAAAAAAATCTCAATTAGAAAAAAAAATCTGAATTAGCAAAAAAAAAAAACTAAAAATTAGCAAAATAAATTAGAAAAAAAAAAATCTGAATTAGCAAAAAAAAAAAACTAAAAATTAGCAAAATAAATTAGCAAAAAAAAATCTGAATTAGCAAAAAAAAAAAATTAGCAAAAAAAAAAAGAAAAAAAAAATCTGAATTAGCAAAATAAATTAAAAAAAAAATCTGAATTAGCAAAAAAAAAAAAAAATCTGATTTAGCAAAAAAAAAAAAAAAAAAAAAATAGAAAAAAAAAATTTGAAATAGCAAAAAAAAAAAAAATCTGAATTAGAAAAAAAAAACTGAATTAGCAAAAAAATCTGAATTAGCAAAAAAAAAAAATAAAATCTGAATTAGCAAAAAAAAAATTAAAATTAGAAGAAAAAAAAAATCTGAATTAGCAAAAACAAATAAAATCTGAATTATCAAAAAAAAAAAAAAATATGGATTAGCAAAAAAAAAATTATAAAAATAAAAATCTGAATTAGCAAAAAAAAATCTGAATTAGCAAAAAAAAAAAAAAAAATCTGAATTAGCAAAAAAAATAAAATCTGAATTAGCAAAAAAAAGTAAAAATTAGCAAAAAAAATCTGAATTAGCAAAAAAAAAAATCTGAATTAGCAAAAAAAAAAAATCTGATTTAGCAAAAAAAAAAAAAAAAAAAAAATTAGAAACAAAAAAATCTGAATTAGCAAAAAAAAAAAAATCTGAATTAGCAAAAAAATGTGAATTAGCAAAAAAAAATAAAATCTGAATTAGCAAAAAATAAATAAAAATTAGAAGAAAAAAAATCTGAATTTGCAAATCAAATAAAATCTGAATTAGCAAAAAAAAAAAAATCTTAAATAGCAAAAAAAAAAATTAGAAGAAAAAAATCTGAATTAGCAAAAAAAATAAAATCTGAATTAGCAAAAAAAAATCTGAATTAGCAAAAAAAATAAAATCTGAATTAGCAAATAAAAGTAAAAATTAGCAAAAAAAAAAAGTCTGAATTAGCAAAAAAAAAATCTGAATTAGCAAAAAAAAAATCTGATTTAGCAAAAAAAATTAGAAAAAAAAAATTTGAATTAGCAAAAAAAAAAAAAAAAAATCTGAATTAGAAAAAAAAAATCTGAATTAGCAAAAAAATCTGAATTAGCAAAAAAAAAAAAAAATCTGAATTAGCAAAAAATAAATAAAAATTAGAAGAAAAAAAAATCTGAATTAGCAAAACAAATAAAATCTGAATTAGCAAAAAAAAAAAAAAATCTGAATTAGCAAAAAAAAAATTAGAAAAAAAAATCTGAATTAGCAAAAAAAATAAAATCTGAATTAGCAAAAAAAAGTAAAAATTAGCAAAAAAAAATCTGAATTAGCAAAAAAAAAAAATCTGAATTAGCAAAAAAAAAAATCTGATTTAGCAAAAAAAAAAAAAAAAAAAAATTAGAAAAAAAAAATTTGAATTAGCAAAAAAAAAAATCTGAATTAGAAAAAAAAAATCTGAATTAGCAAAAAAAAAAAACTAAAAATTAGCAAAATAAATTAGAAAAAAAAATCTGAATTAGCAAAAAAAAAATAGCAAAAAAAAATTAGCAAAAAAAAAATCTGGATTAGCAAAAAAATAAAATCTGAATTAGCAAAAAAAAGTAAAAATTAGCAAAAAAAAATCTGAATTAGCAAAAAAAAAAAATCTGATTTAGCAAAAAAAAAAAAAAAAAATTAGAAAAAGAAATTTGAATTAGCAAAAAAAAAAAAATCTGAATTAGAAAAAAAAAATCTGACTTAGCAAAAAATCTGAATTAGCAAAAAAAAAAAAAATCTGAATTAGCAAAAAAAAATAAAAATTAGAAGAAAAAAAAATCTGAATTAGCAAAACAAATAAAATCTGAATTATCAAAAAAAAAAAAAAAAATCTGGATTAGCAAAAAAAACTTATAAAAATAAAAATCTGAATTAGCAAAAAAAAAATCTGAATTAGCAAAAAAAAATCTGAATTAGCAAAAAAAAAATAAAATCTGAATTAGCAAAAAAAAGTAAAAATTAGCAAAAAAAAAATCTGAATTAGCAAAAAAAAAAAATTCTGAATTAGCAAAAAAAAAAAAAAATCTGATTTAGCAAAAAAAAAAAAAAAAAATTAGAAAAAAAAATTTGAATTAGCAAAAAAAAAAAAATCTGAATTCGCAAAAAAAAAAAAATCTGAATTAGCAAAAAAAAAAAAATCTGAATTAGCAAAAAAATCTGAATTAGCAAAAAAAAATAAAATCTGAATTAGCAAAAAATAAATAAAAATTAGAAGAAAAAAAAATCTGAATTAGCAAATCAAATAAAATCTGAATTAGCAAAAAAAAAAAAATCTTAATTAGCAAAAAAAAAAATTAGAAGAAAAAAATCTGAATTAGCAAAAAAAAAAAAATCTGAATTAGCAAAAAAAAATCTGAATTAGCAAAAAAATAAATTCTGAATTACCAAAAAATAACAAATAAAAATTAGGAAAAAAAAATCTGAATTAGCAAAAAAAAAAAAAAAAAAAAATTAGAAAAAAAAATTTGAATTAGCAAAAAAAAAAAAAATCTGAATTAGAAAAAAAAAAATCTGAATTAGCAAAAAAAAAAAAAAACTAAAAATTAGCAAAATAAATTAGAAAAAAAATCTGAATTAGCAAAAAAAAAATAGCAAAAAAAAATTAGCAAAAAAAAAATCTGGATTAGCAAAAAAAAAATCTGAATTAGCAAAAAGAAATTAGAAAAAAAAATCTGAATTAGGAAAAAAAAACATAAATTAGCAAAAAAAAATCTGAATTAGCAAAAAAAAAAAATTAGCAAAAAAAAAAAGAAAAAAAAAATCTGAATTAGCAAAATAAATTAAAAAAAAAATCTGAATTAGCAAAAAAAAAAAAAAAATCTGATTTAGCAAAAAAAAAAAAAAAAAAAATAGAAAAAAAAAATTTGAAATAGCAAAAAAAAAAAAATCTGAATTAGAAAAAAAAAACTGAATTAGCAAAAAAAAAAAATAAAATCTGAATTAGCAAAAAAAAATAAAAATTAGAAGAAAAAAAAAATCTGAATTAGCAAAAACAAATAAAATCTGAATTATCAAAAAAAAAAAAATATGGATTAGCAAAAAAAAAATTATAAAAATAAAAATCTGAATTAGCAAAAAAAAATCTGAATTAGCAAAAAAAAAAAAAAAATCTGAATTAGCAAAAAAAATAAAATCTGAATTAGCAAAAAAAAGTAAAAATTAGCAAAAAAAAATCTGAATTAGCAAAAAAAAAAATCTGAATTAGCAAAAAAAAAAAAATCTGATTTAGCAAAAAAAAAAAAAAAAAAAAATTAGAAACAAAAAAATCTGAATTAGCAAAAAAATCTGAATTAGCAAAAAAATGTGAATTAGCAAAAAAAAATAAAATCTGAATTAGCAAAAAATAAATAAAAATTAGAAGAAAAAAAAATCTGAATTTGCAAATCAAATAAAATCTGAATTAGCAAAAAAAAAAAAAATCTTAAATAGCAAAAAAAAAAATTAGAAGAAAAAAATCTGAATTAGCAAAAAAAATAAATCTGAATTAGCAAAAAAAAATCTGAATTAGCAAAAAAAATAAAATCTGAATTAGCAAATAAAAGTAAAAATTAGCAAAAAAAAAAAAGTCTGAATTAGCAAAAAAAAAATCTGAATTAGCAAAAAAAAAATCTGATTTAGCAAAAAAAATTAGAAAAAAAAAATTTGAATTAGCAAAAAAAAAAAAAAAATCTGAATTAGAAAAAAAAATCTGAATTAGCAAAAAAATCTGAATTAGCAAAAAAAAAAAAAAATCTGAATTAGCAAAAAATAAATAAAAATTAGAAGAAAAAAAAATCTGAATTAGCAAAACAAATAAAATCTGAATTAGCAAAAAAAAAAAAAAATCTGAATTAGCAAAAAAAAAATTAGAAAAAAAAATCTGAATTAGCAAAAAAAATAAAATCTGAATTAGCAAAAAAAAGTAAAAATTAGCAAAAAAAAATCTGAATTAGCAAAAAAAAAAAATCTGATTTAGCAAAAAAAAAAAAAAAAAAAAAATTAGAAAAAAAAAATTTGAATTAGCAAAAAAAAAAATCTGAATTAGAAAAAAAAAATCTGAATTAGCAAAAAAAAAAAACTAAAAATTAGCAAAATAAATTAGAAAAAAAAATCTGAATTAGCAAAAAAAAAATAGCAAAAAAAAAATTAGCAAAAAAAAATCTGGATTAGCAAAAAAATAAAATCTGAATTAGCAAAAAAAAGTAAAAATTAGCAAAAAAAAATCTGAATTAGCAAAAAAAAAAAATCTGATTTAGCAAAAAAAAAAAAAAAAAATTAGAAAAAGAAATTTGAATTAGCAAAAAAAAAAAAATCTGAATTAGAAAAAAAAAAATCTGACTTAGCAAAAATTCTGAATTAGCAAAAAAAAAAAAATCTGAATTAGCAAAAAAAAAATAAAAATTAGAAGAAAAAAAAATCTGAATTAGCAAAACAAATAAAATCTGAATTATCAAAAAAAAAAAAAAAATCTGGATTAGCAAAAAAAACTTATAAAAATAAAAATCTGAATTAGCAAAAAAAAAATCTGAATTAGCAAAAAAAAATCTGAATTAGCAAAAAAAAATAAAATCTGAATTAGCAAAAAAAAGTAAAAATTAGCAAAAAAAAATCTGAATTAGCAAAAAAAAAAAATCTGATTTAGCAAAAAAAAAAAAAAAAAATTAGAAAAAGAAATTTGAATTAGCAAAAAAAAAAAAATCTGAATTAGAAAAAAAAAATCTGACTTAGCAAAAAATCTGAATTAGCAAAAAAAAAAAAAATCTGAATTAGCAAAAAAAAATAAAAATTAGAAGAAAAAAAAATCTGAATTAGCAAAACAAATAAAATCTGAATTATCAAAAAAAAAAAAAAAAATCTGGATTAGCAAAAAAAACTTATAAAAATAAAAATCTGAATTAGCAAAAAAAAAATCTGAATTAGCAAAAAAAAATCTGAATTAGCAAAAAAAAAATAAAATCTGAATTAGCAAAAAAAAGTAAAAATTAGCAAAAAAAAAATCTGAATTAGCAAAAAAAAAAAATTCTGAATTAGCAAAAAAAAAAAAAAAATCTGATTTAGCAAAAAAAAAAAAAAAAAATTAGAAAAAAAAATTTGAATTAGCAAAAAAAAAAAAATCTGAATTCGCAAAAAAAAAAAAATCTGAATTAGCAAAAAAAAAAAAAATCTGAATTAGCAAAAAAATCTGAATTAGCAAAAAAAAATAAAATCTGAATTAGCAAAAAATAAATAAAAATTAGAAGAAAAAAAAATCTGAATTAGCAAATCAAATAAAATCTGAATTAGCAAAAAAAAAAAAATCTTAATTAGCAAAAAAAAAAATTAGAAGAAAAAAATCTGAATTAGCAAAAAAAAAAAAATCTGAATTAGCAAAAAAAAATCTGAATTAGCAAAAAAATAAATTCTGAATTACCAAAAAATAACAAATAAAAATTAGGAAAAAAAAATCTGAATTAGCAAAAAAAAAAAAAAAAAAAAATTAGAAAAAAAAATTTGAATTAGCAAAAAAAAAAAAAAATCTGAATTAGAAAAAAAAAAATCTGAATTAGCAAAAAAAAAAAAAAACTAAAAATTAGCAAAATAAATTAGAAAAAAAATCTGAATTAGCAAAAAAAAAATAGCAAAAAAAAATTAGCAAAAAAAAAATCTGGATTAGCAAAAAAAAAATCTGAATTAGCAAAAAGAAATTAGAAAAAAAAATCTGAATTAGGAAAAAAAAACATAAATTAGCAAAAAAAAATCTGAATTAGCAAAAAAAAAAAATTAGCAAAAAAAAAAAGAAAAAAAAAATCTGAATTAGCAAAATAAATTAAAAAAAAAATCTGAATTAGCAAAAAAAAAAAAAAAAATCTGATTTAGCAAAAAAAAAAAAAAAAAAAATAGAAAAAAAAATTTGAAATAGCAAAAAAAAAAAAATCTGAATTAGAAAAAAAAAACTGAATTAGCAAAAAAAAAAAATAAAATCTGAATTAGCAAAAAAAAATAAAAATTAGAAGAAAAAAAAAATCTGAATTAGCAAAAACAAATAAAATCTGAATTATCAAAAAAAAAAAAATATGGATTAGCAAAAAAAAAATTATAAAAATAAAAATCTGAATTAGCAAAAAAAAATCTGAATTAGCAAAAAAAAAAAAAAAATCTGAATTAGCAAAAAAAATAAAATCTGAATTAGCAAAAAAAAGTAAAAATTAGCAAAAAAAATCTGAATTAGCAAAAAAAAAAATCTGAATTAGCAAAAAAAAAAAAATCTGATTTAGCAAAAAAAAAAAAAAAAAAAAATTAGAAACAAAAAAATCTGAATTAGCAAAAAAATCTGAATTAGCAAAAAAATGTGAATTAGCAAAAAAAAATAAAATCTGAATTAGCAAAAAATAAATAAAAATTAGAAGAAAAAAAAATCTGAATTTGCAAATCAAATAAAATCTGAATTAGCAAAAAAAAAAAAAATCTTAAATAGCAAAAAAAAAAATTAGAAGAAAAAAATCTGAATTAGCAAAAAAAATAAAATCTGAATTAGCAAAAAAAAATCTGAATTAGCAAAAAAAATAAAATCTGAATTAGCAAATAAAAGTAAAAATTAGCAAAAAAAAAAAAGTCTGAATTAGCAAAAAAAAAATCTGAATTAGCAAAAAAAAAATCTGATTTAGCAAAAAAAATTAGAAAAAAAAAATTTGAATTAGCAAAAAAAAAAAAAAAAATCTGAATTAGAAAAAAAAATCTGAATTAGCAAAAAAATCTGAATTAGCAAAAAAAAAAAAAAAATCTGAATTAGCAAAAAATAAATAAAAATTAGAAGAAAAAAAAATCTGAATTAGCAAAACAAATAAAATCTGAATTAGCAAAAAAAAAAAAAAATCTGAATTAGCAAAAAAAAAATTAGAAAAAAAAATCTGAATTAGCAAAAAAAATAAAATCTGAATTAGCAAAAAAAAGTAAAAATTAGCAAAAAAAAATCTGAATTAGCAAAAAAAAAAAATCTGATTTAGCAAAAAAAAAAAAAAAAAAAAAATTAGAAAAAAAAAATTTGAATTAGCAAAAAAAAAAATCTGAATTAGAAAAAAAAAATCTGAATTAGCAAAAAAAAAAAACTAAAAATTAGCAAAATAAATTAGAAAAAAAAATCTGAATTAGCAAAAAAAAAATAGCAAAAAAAAAATTAGCAAAAAAAAATCTGGATTAGCAAAAAAATAAAATCTGAATTAGCAAAAAAAAGTAAAAATTAGCAAAAAAAAATCTGAATTAGCAAAAAAAAAAAATCTGATTTAGCAAAAAAAAAAAAAAAAAAATTAGAAAAAGAAATTTGAATTAGCAAAAAAAAAAAAAATCTGAATTAGAAAAAAAAAAAATCTGACTTAGCAAAAATTCTGAATTAGCAAAAAAAAAAAAATCTGAATTAGCAAAAAAAAAATAAAAATTAGAAGAAAAAAAAATCTGAATTAGCAAAACAAATAAAATCTGAATTATCAAAAAAAAAAAAAAAAATCTGGATTAGCAAAAAAAACTTATAAAAATAAAAATCTGAATTAGCAAAAAAAAAATCTGAATTAGCAAAAAAAAATCTGAATTAGCAAAAAAAAAATAAAATCTGAATTAGCAAAAAAAAGTAAAAATTAGCAAAAAAAAAATCTGAATTAGCAAAAAAAAAAAATTCTGAATTAGCAAAAAAAAAAAAAAATCTGATTTAGCAAAAAAAAAAAAAAAAAAATTAGAAAAAAAAATTTGAATTAGCAAAAAAAAAAAAATCTGAATTCGCAAAAAAAAAAAAATCTGAATTAGCAAAAAAAAAAAAAATCTGAATTAGCAAAAAAATCTGAATTAGCAAAAAAAAATAAAATCTGAATTAGCAAAAAATAAATAAAAATTAGAAGAAAAAAAAATCTGAATTAGCAAATCAAATAAAATCTGAATTAGCAAAAAAAAAAAAATCTTAATTAGCAAAAAAAAAAATTAGAAGAAAAAAATCTGAATTAGCAAAAAAAAAAAAATCTGAATTAGCAAAAAAAAATCTGAATTAGCAAAAAAATAAAATCTGAATTACCAAAAAATAACAAATAAAAATTAGGAAAAAAAAATCTGAATTAGCAAAAAAAAAAAAAAAAAAAATTAGAAAAAAAAATTTGAATTAGCAAAAAAAAAAAAAATCTGAATTAGAAAAAAAAAAATCTGAATTAGCAAAAAAAAAAAAAAACTAAAAATTAGCAAAATAAATTAGAAAAAAAATCTGAATTAGCAAAAAAAAAATAGCAAAAAAAAATTAGCAAAAAAAAAATCTGGATTAGCAAAAAAAAAATCTGAATTAGCAAAAAGAAATTAGAAAAAAAAATCTGAATTAGGAAAAAAAAACATAAATTAGAAAAAAAAATCTGAATTAGCAAAAAAAAAAAAAATCTGAATTAGAAAAAAAATCTGAGTTAGCAAAAAAAAAAAACTAAAAATTAGCAAAAAAAAATCTGAATTAGCAAAAAAAAAATCTGAATTAGCAAAAAAAAAAAAATTAGAAAAAAACAAAAATCTGAATTAGCAAAAAAATCTGAATTAGCAAAAAAAATTATAAAAAAAATCTGAATTAGCAAAAAAAAAAATCTGAATTAGCAAAAAAAAAAAAAAAATAAAAAAAAAATCTGAATTAGCAAAAAAAAAAAAATCTGAATTAGCAAAAAAAAAAACTAAAAATTAGCAAAAAAAAAAATCTGAATTAGCAAAAAAAAAAATCTGAATTAGCAAAAAAAAATAAAAATTAGCAAAAAAAAAACTGAATTAGCAAAAAAAAAACAATCTGAATTAGCAAAAAAAAATCTGAATTTGCAAAAAAAAAAAAAAAAAAAAATTTGCAAAAAAAAAAAATTAGCAAAAAAAATCTGAATTAGCAAAAAAAACAAACCTGAATTAGCAAAAAAAAAAATTCTGATTTATCAAAAAAAAAAAAAAAATTAGAAAAAAAAATTTGAATTAGCAAAAAAAAAAAATCTGAATTAGCAAAAAAAAAAAAAATAGAAAAAAAAATCTGAATTAGAAAATAAAAAAAATTAGCAAAAATCTGAATTAGCAAAAAATTAGCAAAATAAATTAGAAAAAAAATCTGAATTAGCAAAAAAAAAAAATATCTGAATTAACAAAAAAAAAAAAATCTGAATTAGCAAAAAAAAAACTAAAAATTAGCAAAAAAAAAATCTGAATTAGAAAAAAACATCTGAATTAGCAAAAAAAAAATTTGAAAAAAAACAAAAATCTGAATTAGCAAAAAAAAAAAATTTGAAAAAAAAAAATCTGAATTAGCAAAAAAAAAAAAAAAATCTGATTTAGCAAAAAAAAAAAAAAAAAAAAATCTGATTTAGCAAAAAAAAAAAAAAAAAAAAAAAATTAGAAAAAAAAAATTTGAATTAGAAAAAAAAAAAAAAATCTGAATTAGAAAAAAAAATCTGAATAGCAAAAAATCTGAATTAGCAAAAAAAAAATCTGAAT
The DNA here is from genome assembly GCA_963930735.1 of Dioctria linearis. NCBI lineage: Eukaryota > Metazoa > Arthropoda > Insecta > Diptera > Asilidae > Dioctria > Dioctria linearis. The sequence continues at coordinate 2,892 of CAWVNZ010000191.1, read as the reverse complement.
TAGCAAAAAAAAAATAAAAATTAGAAGAAAAAAAAATCTGAATTAGCAAAACAAATAAAATCTGAATTATCAAAAAAAAAAAAAATCTGGATTAGCAAAAAAAAAAATTAGAAAAAAACAAAAATCTGAATTAGCAAAAAAAAATTTGAATTAGCAAAAAAAAATCTCAATTAGAAAAAAAAATCTGAATTAGCAAAAAAAAAAAACTAAAAATTAGCAAAATAAATTAGAAAAAAAAAATCTGAATTAGCAAAAAAAAAAGCTAAAAATTAGCAAAATAAATTAGCAAAAAAAAATCTGAATTAGCAAAAAAAAAAAATTAGCAAAAAAAAAAAGAAAAAAAAAATCTGAATTAGCAAAATAAATTAAAAAAAAAATCTGAATTAGCAAAAAAAAAAAAAAAATCTGATTTAGCAAAAAAAAAAAAAAAAAAAATAGAAAAAAAAAATTTGAAATAGCAAAAAAAAAAAAAATCTGAATTAGAAAAAAAAAACTGAATTAGCAAAAAAATCTGAATTAGCAAAAAAAAAAAAAAAATCTGAATTAGCAAAAAAAAATAAAAATTAGAAGAAAAAAAAAATCTGAATTAGCAAAAACAAATAAAATCTGAATTATCAAAAAAAAAAAAATATGGATTAGCAAAAAAAAAATTATAAAAATAAAAATCTGAATTAGCAAAAAAAAATCTGAATTAGCAAAAAAAAAAAAAAATCTGAATTAGCAAAAAAAATAAAATCTGAATTAGCAAAAAAAAGTAAAAATTAGCAAAAAAAAATCTGAATTAGCAAAAAAAAAAATCTGAATTAGCAAAAAAAAAAAAATCTGATTAGCAAAAAAAAAAAAAAAAAAAAAATTAGAAACAAAAAAATCTGAATTAGCAAAAAAAAAAAATCTGAATTAGCAAAAAAAATGTGAATTAGCAAAAAAAAAATAAAATCTGAATTAGCAAAAAATAAATAAAAATTAGAAGAAAAAAAAATCTGAATTTGCAAATCAAATAAAATCTGAATTAGCAAAAAAAAAAAAATCTTAAATAGCAAAAAAAAAAATTAGAAGAAAAAAATCTGAATTAGCAAAAAAAATAAAATCTGAATTAGCAAAAAAAAATCTGAATTAGCAAAAAAAATAAAATCTGAATTAGCAAATAAAAGTAAAAATTAGCAAAAAAAAAAGTCTGAATTAGCAAAAAAAAAAATCTGAATTAGCAAAAAAAAAATCTGATTTAGCAAAAAAAAATTAGAAAAAAAAAATTTGAATTAGCAAAAAAAAAAAAAAAAAAATCTGAATTAGAAAAAAAAAAATCTGAATTAGCAAAAAAATCTGAATTAGCAAAAAAAAAAAAAAAATCTGAATTAGCAAAAAATAAATAAAAATTAGAAGAAAAAAAAATCTGAATTAGCAAAACAAATAAAATCTGAATTAGCAAAAAAAAAAAAAAATCTGAATTAGCAAAAAAAAAATTAGAAAAAAAAATCTGAATTAGCAAAAAAAATAAAATCTGAATTAGCAAAAAAAAGTAAAAATTAGCAAAAAAAAATCTGAATTAGCAAAAAAAAAAAATCTGAATTAGCAAAAAAAAAAAAATCTGATTTAGCAAAAAAAAAAAAAAAAAAAAATTAGAAAAAAAAAATTTGAATTAGCAAAAAAAAAATCTGAATTAGAAAAAAAAAATCTGAATTAGCAAAAAAAAAAAACTAAAAATTAGCAAAATAAATTAGAAAAAAAAATCTGAATTAGCAAAAAAAAAATAGCAAAAAAAAATTAGCAAAAAAAAAATCTGGATTAGCAAAAAAATAAAATCTGAATTAGCAAAAAAAAAGTAAAAATTAGCAAAAAAAAATCTGAATTAGCAAAAAAAAAAAAATCTGATTTAGCAAAAAAAAAAAAAAAAAATTAGAAAAAGAAATTTGAATTAGCAAAAAAAAAAAAATCTGAATTAGAAAAAAAAAATCTGACTTAGCAAAAAATCTGAATTAGCAAAAAAAAAAAAATCTGAATTAGCAAAAAAAAAATAAAAATTAGAAGAAAAAAAAATCTGAATTAGCAAAACAAATAAAATCTGAATTATCAAAAAAAAAAAAAAAAATCTGGATTAGCAAAAAAAACTTATAAAAATAAAAATCTGAATTAGCAAAAAAAAATCTGAATTAGCAAAAAAAAATCTGAATTAGCAAAAAAAAATAAAATCTGAATTAGCAAAAAAAAGTAAAAATTAGCAAAAAAAAATCTGAATTAGCAAAAAAAAAAAATTCTGAATTAGCAAAAAAAAAAAAAATCTGATTTAGCAAAAAAAAAAAAAAAAAAAATTAGAAAAAAAAATTTGAATTAGCAAAAAAAAAAAAAATCTGAATTCGCAAAAAAAAAAAAATCTGAATTAGCAAAAAAAAAAAAATCTGAATTAGCAAAAAAATCTGAATTAGCAAAAAAAAATAAAATCTGAATTAGCAAAAAATAAATAAAAATTAGAAGAAAAAAAAAATCTGAATTAGCAAATCAAATAAAATCTGAATTAGCAAAAAAAAAAAAATCTTAATTAGCAAAAAAAAAAATTAGAAGAAAAAAATCTGAATTAGCAAAAAAAAAAAAATCTGAATTAGCAAAAAAAAATCTGAATTAGCAAAAAAATAAATTCTGAATTACCAAAAAATAACAAATAAAAATTAGGAAAAAAAAATCTGAATTAGCAAAAAAAAAAAAAAAAAAAATTAGAAAAAAAAATTTGAATTAGCAAAAAAAAAAAAATCTGAATTAGAAAAAAAAAAAAATCTGAATTAGCAAAAAAAAAAAAAACTAAAAATTAGCAAAATAAATTAGAAAAAAAATCTGGATTAGCAAAAAAAAAATAGCAAAAAAAAATTAGCAAAAAAAAATCTGGATTAGCAAAAAAAAAAT